>CABFPE010000912.1:44888-55145 GCA_900660155.1 Hofstenia miamia | reverse complement strand
TTATATATATATATATATATATATATATATATGTTCAAAACAAACTTCTGCATCCATATTTCTTGGCCATATCTTTTGTGTACCCTAAATTGCAAATGCAATCAACACCTTGGAAACGACTACTTCCTTGCCCATTAATACAATGTCCATTCATACAAGTGCGATCACATTCTTTACGTGCTAAAACACAACATTAGGTATATTGTCACACTTTTTCGATTTTTGCAAAAAAATAGACATTTTGCATTTTCAAGAACAACAACACAATTAATAAATGCATATATATGAATTTATCAGATATTATTCATAGAAAGCATAAATAAATTCTTAAAAAATATCTTAAGTGTAATTTGCTTTAGTTTAAATTAACTAAGAAAAGTTAAAATTGTATTCCAGTTTTTGCTATTACAGATTTGTTTGCACTAAAGCCTCAATTGAGCTTACTAATGGACAACCACAGAAATTCGAAGTAGCCATGTAAAAATTGCAGATTACCAGTCAAAAATCTATAAATTTTAAGTTGTTGTTTATATCAGTTTTGACAAGCAAATAATGCTGCCCTTTTTAATGTTAAATTTTTTAAGTGTGTCTCATGTTTTTGAATATAAAATAATAATATCTAACAAATTTAATCATTTCTAGTAATTTTGTACAATATTAGATTATTTTACATCAGGTTTTGCACCTCTTGAAAATTACCATTACCATATAAAATTATATGAACATTTCAGGGTTTCCAGTAAAATATTATTCTATTTTAAATATATTTGCTTTTAGGTATAATTCATATATTTTATAGACAAAGTCAAAAAATTAATTTTTAAAATTGTTGGCATTAAAGAAAAGCTATTTAAAGGTGATGCAATTAAAAAAAATTGTTCTCTATTATTTTTGGTTTCTATTAAAATCAAATGTTGGGAATTTGTACAAATTTACATAAAAAAATTGGATTGCGCTGGTGATGCAAGTTCGTAAAAGAATGGTATCCAATATTATTCAATGTTCAAATTTAATTAAGGAATTATACATTAAAATTTTAAATATACACTGCAATAGGAATATTTGCATGCATTGTTTTTCACAAAAGGTACTTACATTGTGTTTTTTCTAAACAAAATATTTATATTATAATAAAAATCATTCAAATTAAATTAAGAAAACAGATTAAATCAAATGGCCCAGCATATTTGAATTATTTGGACGTTTTCAAGTTTTCCAAAATAACATAACACATGAGTACCGCCTAAATTGAAAATTATAGACATTTTTATATACATGGCATGTTTGTAAAATAATGGCAACAAATCCAGTAAAATTCAATAAAAATAATAAGCGCAAAATAATTTTTTATTTAAGCAATATAGTAACCCCCGTTTAAATTCGCGTATATTATATGCCATTTAAGTATTTCTAATTCCTGCATAACTCTATCTTCCGGGATAGATTTAAAATAATGCATTGCGGCACCTTTCAATTCCTGCGAGATGTCGAAAACTGATTTCTTTAACTGCCACTTCAAGATAAGCGAAGAATCACCTGCCGCACATTTAAAAATCAGGCGAATAAGGAGCCTGGTCATGTTTTGCGATTCCACATAAGTCTTGGTTACTGCGGAGGTGTGGGACTGGGAATTGGCATGATAGTAAGACAAGTAACAAAGACGGATGGGTTTTAAATACAGAGCTCACCAATAATTGCTACCATCCACCCAGACCTTGTTTTCTTGTTTGGGCAAAGGATGAAAAGAAACCAAGATTCATCCTGTACTGCACAATGATGAACTGCATTGTTACCCAGATCATGCAGTTTGTTCAGAATGCTGTTCGCCCACTGAATCCTCTGCTACTTGTTTTCCACCTCAGTCAGACACTGAAGAGCTCGCGCATTCCTAGTAGCTCTTTTAGAATCTGCAAAAATAGTGTCTTTACTGACATTCAGATCTTCTGTCAATTATCGGATTGATTAACATGGATTTGGTGCCAATCGTTCATTAACAACCTAAATGTTTTGTTGGGCTAATGCGAGGATCGTCACAAAATTATGTATGGTCACTATTGCTGAATTCTCAACATCATCGAATAGCTATGAGCATTGTCAGATAATGTTTTTTTTGTAATTTGCGATTAATATTGATCGCTGTTGATCTGGTCTTGCTTTTCTCAAGAGCATAAAAATTAACATATTCCGGTTTATATTCAATTCGTTGCAATTTAAAAAGTGTTACAAGTTATAATGCGGCTGCATTTATATGCATGTATGTGCAAATTAATTATGGAATCAGATAAATAAACAACGTTCACATACATATTATGAATCTGACTCATTTTCGCGGCAACAGCATTCTGCATACACATGCACACTTCAAGGGTTACTGTTTAAATCTGGTTGAAGAATTTACGTTTCACTGAAATATCAACTGATACATTTCATTTAAAATAATATATATAAATATATTTAAAGGCTTTATTGTAAAAAACTGTAAAAGTTCAACAGCTAGATAATTTGAAAAATATATGAGATATTCAATAATTAAATTTCAGAATTTCAGCTAAAAATTGAAAATTGGCAATTTATACAAATTTAAATTCAAAAATGAAACAATAATATTGTTGAAAATTTGAATAAATAATTTTTTAATACGGTTTTCATTTTTGGCAATTTCATGTCAGGATGATTTTCACAATTTTCACCCGAAATATTTGCATGATTTATTTGCATAGAAAAAATACTTACTAGGTATTGGTGAGGGTATTACTAAAAAACATTATAATAATATGGGAAATAAATACAAATTAAGTGCTTAGAAATGTATTTTAGCTCTTAAATATATCACAACTGAGAAATAATAATATTAAATAGTTAATTAAAATTAAAAACAATTAAAGTACTCACACCAAAAGCGGCTGCTTCCTAAATTTTTAAGTGTTTACTTAGAAATATTCTTCACTAATTATCTCATTAAGTAATACATTAAAACTAAATACATTATATGGAAGTCTAAAAAATTAAATTCACTTGAAATAGTATTTTTAATATTTATAAAGTAGTCGTTGCGTTCTTCTCTATTATTATGTGTATATATTCATATTTTGCATTAATAAGTCCTCAGTTCAATGGCACTGTGGCATACAACCTATGCAAACATCATGAGAAAAAGCTTTTTAAACATTTATAACACAGTTTAAATAAAATAAATATTCATTGAGGAACGAATTGTAGCACAAGAAGGAGTTGATTATCCCATAAATTTGGCTTCAAATAAAATTGCTTTCCTTCGAATAGACCTCTATATTTAGTTTGAAATAATGCCAACAGCAGAAATACTTACGAAAATTACCCTTATAACTTTAATAATTTTGAAGAAAAATGATGAGGATTTGCCAAATTTTTTCTTGGGTATGCCGAAAAATTCTAGGGCTCGTTGGTGCCCGATCACTCACCAGAAATTTTACTTTGGAGCTCGTGAGTGCAGAGCTGGAAGCTTAGCAAATATATTATGCCAAAATTTATAGCCAAAAATATTAATGCTTTGTCTGTGATTCTTTGTTTGCTTTGTCATAGCCTATTGGATGAAGGCGGGTCTTCACTAGTGCCCACCAAAACAAAAAGGACTCAACCCCAAATTATGCAAAAATGGTTTTATTGCAAATTCCTATGTCCAGAAAGAGGAGCACAGCGGTTATGACAACAAGTCAATAATGGGTATAAGTTGATAAATTCTAAGCCAATTAAAATTCATTCATTACACGAAATATTTTCTTGATTCGAAAAATGGCTTCCAGGCGATGGCGTACGAAAATTGATTTCGCATGCTATCTTAATACATGCCATAAAAAATATTTTTAGCGATTGCTCTAAATTGGAATAAATTTTTCTATCGTCACGAAATCTTTCTGTATGGCGAAGCAATGTGCATTTTAGTGCTGCTTTTCTTCAAAGGAAGTGTTTGTTAGATTTTGGGGCAATTTGCATTTTATTCGCCCATATATTTTCTTGAGAAGGTGTATAGAAAAAAGTATTTTTAACGCTTTCTCTAAATTAGTCTGAATTTTGATGCCGTCACGAAATCTTCTTGTATGGTGAAGCAATGGGCACTGAAGGGCTGCAATTTTTTAAAGGAAATATTTGAGAGAGTTTGCCGCGATTAGGACTTTATAGGCCCATGCATTTTACTGAGACATCCAAAAAAAAATTTGTTTGTCACAAACTATAGAAAAAATTATTTTTCCGGACTTCCTTTAATCAAATCTGATTACATGTTATAAAGAGGTTCTAAATTGATTCATTTCATGTCAATTAATCACTGCGGTATTAGGAAATATTTTTCTCAATAGTTGATGACTGTATTTATAAAGAGCGTAGTCTATTTTTAGAGAAGCATTGCAATATGAGCTAACTACAGAATTTGGGGTGATAATGTTCTCCTTTCAGACAAGGATGTAGCCAAGGGGCTTGACAAGGGCTAAGCGGCTTTTCCACGCTGCTACCTGCGGGTAGTGCTGCTATTGGTACCAATGTTAATGGTGGGGTGGGTACGAATAGAGAATAAAACTAGTAAAACATGATCATAATTCAAAAATACAATTTCTTATGGGAGCCCTTGTAACAAGTTTGTCTTTCAATGATTGAAGGACGCCCTGAAAGATTTTATTATTGTTATACTGGAGTAATTTTTGTTTCTGACCAATCTTAAAGTATTTTCGATATATAGCAATCACTTACGGTGTAGGTATTTTCTCAATTCACATTAAAATAGGCTTTCCTTAATTACAAAAAATTGAATGAAATTTCTACGTGCGTATTTATGTTTTCGTTTTACATCATAATGTTGCTAATAAATAAATGTGTAATACCAACAGGCGCGGTCCTAGAAGATTTCGAATGGAGGAGGGTGCTTCAATTTTTTTATTTTTATTATAAAACAATTATATATTTGCAATTTAGTTAAAATTTAATATTTGCCAGAAATTGCAATGATTTATGAGGTTCCCAAGTTTAAAGGTTTGTATTTATACACTTAAAAGCTAGTTTTTTAAAAACATTATTTATTGATGGCAGAGCATAAAATTGTTCAAAAAATAATTTTTATTGTATGAAAAACACTAAAAAATTATTTTTTATTGAAATAATCACATATTTTGCTTAGATCGTTTGCGAAGGGACTACCGTACCTCCTGAAATCGCGCCTGAGTACAAAATAGTTTACTTAAATATCAATTCTATATATTATTTTAGCTTCTACCAAAATCATTACAGCTAAACGAACAATTCTGTTAGATGACCAACGACAAAAGCACTGGTTTTGCGTAAATTTTGTATTTTGGTATTTATACATTAGTTGGTGAAATTGAGCTTACAGGTATTCGGGATGGCTTTCTCGGGTATGGATGTCACTTAACCTTTTGCAGGTGTGGGTACAAAAATACCATTTGGCAAATTACAAAACGTAGCTAAAGGTACATTGTAGCAGCACAGACGGTGTTGTTTACGGTTCGATTTCAATTGTTAACTTATTGAATGTGGAACACTTCCCTTAGGCGCCGCGCGCACTGGTGATTTTTAATTTACGTAAAAACGAAACTATTTAGTTTACAAAATAGAACAAAGATATTTCTTTACGTCAACGCACACTAGCAATTTAATGATCACAGAAATTAAAAAATTTTCGCGTTGATTAAACTGTTGACGCATAAAATAGAACGTAGTGTTTTCAATAGACGTGCGCGCACTGCAATTAATTTATTGATCAATTCGTAAAAATGAGAGACCTTAATTCATTCAGAAGCGAGCTGCGAATTATAATATATAGTTAAATGATTATTCTTGCAAGCTGTTTAAGGAAAAATTATTGCAATAGCTTTATTAAGAAGAGTTTTTTGAAAATTGGACTGAATTAATTGACTTGGAAGGATGGATCAAGCTATTATTTCGCTCACTAAGTAAAAGAGCTTTATGTATCTGATATCAATGCTCATATTTAGAATTTAGAATTTGACATTGTTTAGCCTAAATATTCATGTATAATCTATTTTCTTAAGATACAAAAGCATATTTTTTCATGTTACTATCAGTGGCGTCACTTTAAATTTGGGGGCCCGGTGCGAGATGTCAATTCAGGGCCCCAATCCCACAACTCCCAAAGGTAAGGTCCCCTAAGACTATATAGTATATTGGGGCGCCGAGGCTGCCACGTTGAGGAGCCCCCTTTCTTATTTTTTTTTATACATAGGGAGACTCAGTCAAAAAACTGCTAACTTTTGAACTAAAAGTATTAAATCTTAGCTTTTTGCACATTCATTCTGAAACTTTTTACGTAGAAGTTTTTTCTGATGTCAAAATTGCAAAATACCTTTCTAGTTTTTGAGCTACGGCCATTTTGTTTTCGAAAATTTCAAAAAAATCCTGGTTTTCCAATTTTGACGGACTGTATCTCTAAAAGTTTTGAGAACTGATGCCTTAGCTCTTCATTAATTTTGGCCGCCAAGACTAGAGCTATAAGATGGTATTTAAATTTTTCAAGAATTCTAAAAAAATTTCTTTTTCAATAAAATTACTGAGGGATCCAAAAAAATTTTTTTGTTCAAAATGGGTCAATATGGTATTCATTCGAAAGCTCTTGAAGAGGCGCATCTTTTATAGAATATATGTAGGGGTCTGCGATCAATATTTCAAAAGTTCGATACTCAAAATTTTGACAAAATCGAAAATAACCGAAAAATAGTTAAATCAAGAAGCGTTTTTGACTTCCCTTTTTAAAAGTGGCCATCATTAATATGCATTCGAAAGATCTCTCAATGTTCTACCTTTCTATAAAAAAATATTTGAAATCCGCTCAAAATTGACTGAGCTAAAGCCTCTAGAATTCTAAAATTTCATCGAAAATGCAGGCCCTCTCAAATTTAACAGTTAATACCTCCGTCAGTTTAAAAGCTATGGCTTTTGGGTATTCAGATGAAACCTGCAGAATGAAAAGAGCTTTCGAATGAGCTATAGCATGCCCAAACGCGATAAAAATTTCGCTTATTCTCGCAAACCGCACGAAGGGTACTCTTATCAATTTTAAGCAATTGTAATGGGATGATCTGTGTACTTGGCATATTTCTATTATACTAGTTGTAATATAATTAAAATTTATATCTTATGGCTAGATATAGACATTCAGGTCTAAACAATGAAATTTACTTAATTTTGGATATCTAGAACTTCTATGATGATGCTATCTCTTAGAACATCTGACTAAATACTAAAAACAAACCCTTTTTTCATCCAGAAATCCCAAAGGGATGAAGATGAAAAAAGGGTTCTCTCCCTCTCCTTCAATCTAACCCATTTCCTACCCCCGGAGGGCATCCCAATAACCTCAAACTCATCATTAACTTCATTCAAACACTAATTCACCACTTCAAATTTTCTCCAATATTAAATAACTCAATATTATCACAATTTCACATCTCTTCAACCTTCCTAACCTTAAAAATCCTAAAGATCATTAGGATTTAAATAGGATTTTCTTAGGTTTTCATTGAATATTTCATTTTTCAAACTAAAGAATTACTTAGAAGTTCTATAAAAAGGAAAAGGCCCAACTCAGCCTCATCCTTGGTCTATGATACCATGAATATTGTGTGAATCACTTAACACTATTTAGGAATGAAGCAGATGCGATTCAAGGGAATTTTAGATTATCTATTTGGCCAGTCTCCGTACCATCTGAATAGCTATTATTTAATGAAATAAATACTTTTGGAAAACTTTTATATACATTTGTTTAGATACTGGATTGGTTAGCAAAGTTCCACTCATTTGTGATATGTTATTGCTAAGAAAGGTATTTTTTATTACTTGTAACATACATTTAGGAATTGCAGTGAATTCAAATTAATGCAGAACTAAAGAAATAACTCTAAATATCATATTGGTTAGTATTAATTTCAAATTTATTATTATTGTATGAAATTGCTATTCAAATGGAAAACGGAGACAGGAAATTTGCAAGGTATGATTTTTAAAGAAATATGAACGCATCATTATGTAATGAACATATAAATTAAACAAAATTAAGAATTCATAGCATGTAATTCAGTAACTGAAAATATTTCAACTTTAAATAATACTCATTTATTACAAAGATACTATCTTCTATCGATTATATAAAACAATAAACGTAATGTTTGCTTTGATCATGAACATTTTCTGTAAAAGCATATATCATAAGTTAGATCACAATTAGGCAGTTGGATAATAATCTTGCAGAAATATACAACAGTGTATTATGAATTTGAATCTGCGTCACAATTTTAGTCAATGAAGCTATCACAGACATGCTTTGTCGCTGACAATGTCATTGAATAATTTTGCATTGTACTTTGTTGTTGTAGTCTGCCGTAAACAATCACTTTGAGAATCATGAAAACAATGATAATGCATGATGGTAATTTGCAAATTTACATCTGTCCCAACAATAAATTTATATAATAGTTTATAAAAACAAAAATGCAAATATTGGAAATACATAGTTTATTATATTAACTATATTTATAATATATTTTTTATAAATATATTATTAACATTAATTACAATTATTTTTAAATTATCCTATTTATATAATATTAATGCGCATCCCATTAAATTAAAGTTATTGATATTGAAGTTATTTATTAAAGTTATTAATATATTACATTTAAAGGCGTTATTTGATTAAATATTGTAATATTAGTTAATGGTGCAATATATTTCTGTTAATTTTTTTTGTGAGCTTCACAAATTATTTCTCTCAGAAGCATTAAATAGAGCGTGCTAAACATATCTTCCGTATAAAATGTGATATATAAATCTAAAACGAATTAATATGTACATTGAATTGGCGTGTGAGATGTTATTTTTATTTATTAACTGTGAAAACTAAATTCTGTTATTTCTTATAATAATTTACTCATTGAATAAGCACCTTCGAAGTTATTGTCATTTTTATTTTATAACATCGTTTACATATTATCAAACTATATATATATATATATATATATATATATATTNATTTAAAACAGTATACACAATGCTTTTATGGTATTCTAGCATACTGTATCTAAATGTTCATGTAAAAAATTGAAGACCCTAGCATATTAAATACTTCAAAATATGGCAAGGAATTTAATTTTAATATTTTTGCAATATGTTTTTAATAATAGCATTTATCCGTTGAGCAAGATCAATTTTGAAAAAATGCATTCTCAAATTCATGTTTCCAAAAGCTAATATGAAATGCTTTGTGGGAAAAAATTGAAAACACATAGAAGAATTCTAAAGACAGATTCTGATAGACAATAAAAAGATCTTTAAAAATTTTAGTATGACTTTTTTAGTTTTACTTTTTTCTTCAAGCAAATGTGACATAATCGCTCAAGATATCATGAGTGGTCAAGATGAGAGAAGTAATGGATGAAACTAAGACTAGAAACATAATAGTGATTATAATAATTAATATGTAAAACACATGATATGTTTGATTATTTAATTTTGTAAATTGTTTTGTGTAGTTATATTTAAATTATGCTCGACAGTATTTGACAAAACACTAGATGGCCAAACAGCATATTAGCAGAAATATAAAGTGAGGGAATACTGTCAATAAGAGCAATTAAACAGGTACTAGTAGAGTGTTTGCTTATTTACAACGAAGTGCTATAAATATATTGGAAATGATATTATTACTGATGAACAAATTTAGTTCGGATTTACTTTTTCTCTTGTCAGGTTATTTTATATTTTGATGGAAAGCTAAACGTTCAAGCACTGGGGTAATTGTATGGTGGTTCCCACATCTGTTTAAAGGTATGCTGGAGCAGCCTCCTAATAGCCATTCCACGGTGGGGAGGGCAACAGCTGTAGTTACCTTTCTAGTGCTTATAGGTTATGAATAGGTATAGGGGTTTTTCACCATTATAGCTTTCCTGTTCTCAGTTGCTTGCCAATTATTAGGATTACAATTTATATGTTCTACATGATGTCTTTCCTATCAATGAACTTCAGTCAGTTATGGTGTTATCTTACAATTGGTGATTTAGTATTACAGTTATTTAGATTATATTTTTACATTACATTCATTCTCAATTTATTAGTTGAATTAGGTTGCTCATTGTTTCTTACCATAGACCTTCTGCCAACTATTATGTCCATTTTATTGCTGGTAACATTCATTGTTTACATGTACAAAGGGCTATTACTTATTACTATACATGTAGGGCTATTATATGTAAGGCT
>CABFPE010000912.1:32132-44786 GCA_900660155.1 Hofstenia miamia | reverse complement strand
ACCATAGACCTTCTGCCAACTATTATGTCCATTTTATTGCTGGTAACATTCATTGTTTACATGTACAAAGGGCTATTACTTATTACTATACATGTAGGGCTATTATATGTAAGGCTCGATAACAAGCTCAAGCATCCAGGTTGTGATCAATCCTCTTTACAATTTCATAATAACAAAAACAATCAATGCACTAAATTCTTAAGTAGTTACAAATTCCATCACACTGAGTTCACTATTCACACAATAATTCCTGAAGTGGTTTCCACTCTGAAGATGAAGCTGAATTGTTAGATGCCACTGATTGGTGTACCTCTGGAGTCACATGGCCAACCTTTGAGTGTGGATCCTGTCTTCCATTCTCTACTTGTCACCTAAATGAGTTGTAATAAGTTACGCAGTTAGAGAAGCTAATGTGTATAATGTTAAGTAAATAAAACGAACACTCATCATGAAGGAGAGAAATAGGAGAGTGTCGAACCTACTTCAAGTATTAACTAAGAAAAGTAATAAATTGCTATGAATTCAATGCGGAAAGTAGATCGGCATGATTCTACACAAACATCAATTTAAAAAAATTTTCTCTCAAATAATTGTTTTCAAATTCTAATATAAAATGCTTTGTGTAAAAAAAATTAAAAACACATAAAAGAATTCTAAAAACAGATTCAGATAGACAATAAGAAGATCTTTCAAAAATTTAGTATGACTTTTTGAGTTTTTTATTTTTGACTGTATAATTTGGAAATTTGTTGTTTTTGCCCTTAGAAAATTCCAGTATTCAGGGGGACATCTAGCGAAAAACTTAGGAATTTTGACTAGAATTTATGTGGTTCAATTTCTCCATATGATTCGCAAGAGGATGATATTAATCGAGAAATGAAGTTATTCTTCAGTAATTATTAAACAATATGCTATCCGTTATCCAGTAAATTCAATTTACTATCCAGATCCCATCACTACGTTAATCAGATTTTCACTTCTTAGTAAATTTAAATTTTGCATGGCTTCCATAGTACGGGCATACGGGCTCTGAACTTTGTTGTTTAAAGATATTAATTTCTAAAACGATTTTTGAGGTAGATTATGTCAATTGATGGATGCGTATTTTGTATCTATCTATTTTATATATATATATTTCGTGAAAAATTGAAATATACCACATAATATATTAACGGGCTTTGCATACGGACACGGACTAGCCGACCTGTCTACTTTTATGTGTACTGGCTACGGACCGTGCACGGGCCCTACCCCAGATTATTATGGTTTACATTGATGTGGCATTTAAACTCTGCATTGAAAATAATAAGCAAGTCTACAAATAAACATATGTATATAATAAGCTTTTCTAGCAACATTTCATGCAATTCCAGTTTTTCTAATTGTGAATCTGATCATATTACTTGTCCACCCCGTTGTTCAACTCCCATAAATGTTGAAAATCTTCCTGTAATGGAATTCGATGATCAAGACGCTAGCATAAGTTTTAGCTTTCATGAAATAGAAAGTGAATCTACGACTTCTATTGAAGAAGCTTCTAATTTCATTGAAGAGCCCTCATTTTTCAATCCAAATAATCTAATCTGTCAAGGAAGCACAATGACTGTATCAAAATTTTCCAAAGACATTAATATGATTGCTAGCAAACATTTTTTGTCTGATTCTGCATTACGAGATATCATTAAATTGGTTAAGGGATCAGTACCTGAAAATAACAATGTTCCCTCATTTTATAAAGTTAAACAATCTCTTTTATTCGAAGACATTGCAGAAACTAAATTTAATGATTTTTCAGCATTTGTGATTGAATGGTTGCCTCAATTAAAACAAATCTTATCGCGAAACTTTGAAAGTGTACCACCACTAATTAATTTAATCTTGAATGTTGATGGTGCAGCTGTGTACAAATCAACAAAGGTGTCGTGCTGGCCAGTATGGTGTCAAATAACAAATCTGAATTTGATATGCAGATCATCATATGGTAACATTATTCTAATAGGTTTATGGTTTGGTAAACTGAAACCAAAATGGGAAGAATTTCTTCAATTACTTTTACCGAAAATGCGTATTCCTCTGGAAGGATTTTATATGGGTGAAACTTTATGTAAAGTAAGCTTTTTAAATAGAAGTTTTTAAATAACTAATAGTCAAGGGCGAATCATAATTTAATTATATAAATAAAATTTATTACCAAGTTGCAAAAATTAATTTAGGTCAAATTTCGCTACATTGTGGCTGATATGCCTGCAAAAGCCATGCTTTTGAGATGTAAGCAATTTAATGGATTTTTCGGTTGTCCGCTATGCTTTCAAAAAGGCGAATATATGGAAGGCAAAATGACATATCCATATCGTGAAAGGATATTGGAATGATCGCAGCTGCAGTACATTGCTGATGGCAGGAGAGTTGAAGAAATTGGAGAAACTGTGAATGGTGTCAAAGGAGTACCGTTACTTAAAGAGCTTATTCCAATTCCTTGGGGTGCACCAGTAGACTATATGCACCAGGTTTTACTTGGTGTTACGCGTTCTTTGTTTCGCACACTTTTGTCATCAGGAATGTTGGAAAAATCAATATGTATGCATATATATATACATATATATGTATGTATATATATATATTTAGATTTAGTTATCATTAATATGTGTATTTTTAAATTTAGTTATCATTAATTAACTTAAACTAAGAATGCTCAGTTTTTCAAAATTGATAAATTTTAAGACAAATCCCACTATCTTATGCATATAAATACTGCATGGCAAACTTTGATTTTTAAATTTATATTATCATAATATGATTGTTTTAGGTGTAATAATCTTATTTTTTGGTTGTCCTATGGATAGCCTGACATTTTATAATTTTTAGAAACCTGCAAGCGCAAATTCGGTTCAGGTGAGGATATTTGGCACGACGCAAAGTCAGCAGTGAACCAAAAAGGAAGAGACATTCGACGATCCAGCAAACTTGAGAATGAGAATTGCCTTTTGTAATTCCATTTAACAGAAAAAATAGCTTTGTTTATTTCTGAACTACCATGTTACATGAAAAGTACATTAATTTACTTGCATGTGACTTGTTACATTACTTCCATGTACATGTATGTACATACAAGATAATGCATGTTGCTTTCCATGTAACATGCATTTATTGACTTTACATGCAAGTTACATGATAAGTCACTTCCATGTAAATGCAATTACATGCAAGAAAGTGCATGTTACATGCCATGTGACATGCATTTTTTTTTAATATTAAGCAAGTTTCGTTCTATTGGGTAGTAATTGTCAGCAACTGAAAAATAATTCATAATTTGAATGACTACAGTGATGCTAAGGCAGTATTGCTACTACTTGCACTTAGTTTTTGAAATATAATGTTAGTCATTTTCTGAAACATTCTCAAAACATTTTCTGTCACACAATGACAACATTCCCGGAACATTCCCACCGCCGCCATTTATCACACTTCAGAAACATTCCTGGAATATTTACGCAACATTTCTTGCTTGCTGGGCAAATTCCGAACTTGGGTCCCAGCTTGTTTAAAACTGCTTATAATATGTTTTATTTTTATTTTTGGAAAATTAAAAATTTTATAGCTCATGTGGTCGATACCACTCAGTGACGCCACTTATTACTATGGCACTGTTCTAACCAATTAAACCGAAAAATTTCTTTACGAAAATTTGCATTTGCATAATGTTATTTTAAGTCTAACTAATTGGAGTAATTGAGCAAAACACTGCGCATTTATTCGAAAGTAATTAAAGAAATTCATAGGGTATTCACAAAATTTAGAATAGTCTTTTTGGTTATTCAATTATTACCGTAAGACATGCTTTGGATTAATGAAATCTATTCTAAATGAACAATTCCGCAGATAAATAATCACTAGTGCGCGCTTGACAAAATTTTGATAAACTAATTAATTTGTAAATTATTTAGTTTGTAAAACAAAAAATCAACAGTGCGCGCTTAGCCTTACTAGGGAATAATCCTCAGTACTGACTTTTCTGTTAACCTGCGCTGGGCTAGGATTGGACTGGGTCATTTGGAAAAGAACGGATTAAATTGACAAAATCTTCTATTACATTACAGTTGTAGTGAATGCTATATAATTTCATAAACAACGTTGTATATTAGTGTCATATACTCTTGAAAGACTTCATTTAGAATTTTCAATTTCAGCGTGCACATTCTATTAGAGGTTTCTAACATCTCTAACTTTGTCCTAGCTAGCCGCAAAATCGTGAAAATTTCACAAAACAGGTTATAGAACTGTGCTGAATTGGAATTGAGTGGGTTGAGCTGGATTATGACTGGGCAGTGATTCGGCCTAAATTTTTCATTAACGTTATTAAGGGCTAAAGTGCAAAGAAATTTCGAAAGTAAGGAACCGTTTCCTATTGAACTTAGGAACAATTAGCAGGGAAACAGCCTGTATTCGAAAATCCCTTCATTGACTGAACAACGTAACACAGAAGTCGCTTAATAATAGCTGCATATGTGTAGGGAAAAATAATTTACCATTTGTAATTTATAACACAGACATTAATTATGCTGCTTCTATTTTGTTAGGTTGAACTGAAATTAGAAAAATATGATACTGAAGAGTAGATATACAAAATAGTAAACTTATGTTTTGTGTAGCATGTCAAAAAGCGCAGCTTATTCAGTTCCCCCAATAATGATTTCTCAATTTAATAGCTGTAAATCTTCAAAATAATGAATAAACTACTTTACATGCCGGAATATATGTGTAAATAAGTCAATATACAGGGTGTAACAAAAGTAACCAGACGCTACATTTTACGAGAAATCTAACTTTATTCATAAGAGTAGGAATAAAAAACGAATCATTCATGGTAAAATATACAGTGTAGCGAATCTAAAACAACTTACTGAGGTTATAATGTCCAAAAAGATTAATCATAAAAGAAGAAAGTGTTAATAGAGAATGTTCAAAATGATGACCATCATGTTCAATACATTTGCAAATCCAGTCACGAACAAACCGGCACACCTTGAATCCAGTCACGAACAGACCAGCACACCTTGTTCACCAAATCTAATGCTATAGCACGAATTTCATCGGTAATAGCATTCTTCAGATCGTCAATAGTGTGTGGGTTTCTGCCATAAACTTTTATCTTTAGTAAGTAAGCCTTTATCACTCAAGTCAGTCTCTGATCATCATCATAGGAATGACGATTTCAAAAATTTGAATTAAAATCTGAACCCCAAATCGATTAAACATATAACATCGCTGTTGCAGCAAGGCAAACCATCACAGTTAATTTTCATCCATTGATGTTTAGCTACGTAACTACAGTTCTTGCTTTCATTTTGCAAGCGTCTGGTTACTTTTGTTACACCCTGTATATATCTATATATATATATAGAGAGAGAAAGAGAGAAAAAAAGAGACAGAGAAAGAAAGAGAGAATTGTTCCTCTCCAAACCCAATAACAAGCGTTGTTCTGAGTGCCAGAACTTATTTAAAAAATATATATATATATATATATACAGTCGACGACAGCAAGTTGGACTCACGCCCAAAATAGAACAAATATGAATGTAATTCCCATCAATCAACTTAGATGAAATTTCCATCGATCGATTTAGGTATCTATTTATACGTTATTACGTTAAGCTAACATTCTGTGGTTCCAATTTCAAATTCAAATTATTGATTAACTTGCTGGTATGCTATTTAGATTCATAGAAATATAATTTGAAAATACCCAACGTTTAAATTACATTCAAGTTCCATTTGTCGTTGAAAATGGCTGATTCCAAGAATGATCTTTGATTGAAAATTGTGACTTTATTTGAACACACAAGCAAATCACTACGTGAAATTGCTGATAATTTACAAGTCAGTCAGTCCATGGTGGCTAAGGTGATCAAAGACTTCCAAGAACAAGGAACACACCTTACCAATTACGGAAATTGTGGTGGCCACAATAAGCACTTCAATGACATAGATTTACGCCGCATCAAAACTCTTTCTAAGAAAAATCTAGAGCTGATGCTGCCGAAATTCAAAGGTAGGCAACGAGCACTGGTAAGGTTAAATATCAAGGCAGTCAAGCCATACAGGCGCCCCTTTTTGTCTGAGGATCATGCAGCCAAGGACCTGGATTGGGCAAGGTCCCATCGTAACTGGACAACAGAGGAATGGAGAAATGTCATCTTGGATGAAATGATAATTCGTATTCAAGAAACCTGTCCCCTTTACGTCAGGGTGATCGGTGGGGAGCCTTTGACACCATCCCATTACAATCTCTCTCGCAACCATCCAGCACAAGTTCAATTTTGGGCGTGCTTCTCCTATCACGAGACTGGGCGAGCGTCTGTTGTAGAAGGCAACATGAATTCGGCCACTTACATTGAGAAGATCTGAGATGGCAGACTCATCCATCAATTGCAAGAGTGGTATCCAAATGGGGAGGGCATATTTATGCAGGACAACTCGCCTTGTCACAAGAGCAAAGTCGTTATGCACATTTCGCTTGACAGCACATTCAAGTTCTTCCATGGCCTGCATGTTCCCCCGATATTAATCCTATTGAAAACTTGTGGAGTATTGTGAAAAAAGAGTTAAGGTCTTGGAACCAAAAACAAAGAACGACCTCATCAAGAGATTTATTCATGTATGGAATAGAGATGATGAAATCCAACAAATGTGCCAAAATTTGGTGGACTCAATGCCTGACAGAATTGAAGCTGTCATCGCTGCAAATGGTTGGCAGACCTTTATTAGGTTTTAAACTGTTTCTAATTGTTAAATCATGTGTATTTACTTATGTAAAGTTTGTGATAATATTGCTAGACTGTATATACAGTCGACGACAGCAAGTTGGACTCATGCCAATCATTTTTGTAATTTTTAAGAAATAGATTATATTTGCAATTTATATTACTAGCAATACCATGAAAAAAGCGCGCCTGAGTCATATAATTATGCTGAATGCTCACAAAGATCATACAGATGTCATGGATATATTCCAAATTGGGTAAGAGTTTGCCTCTGCTAACTCGTTTAATTCATTGTATTTGTTTAATTTAATTCAGCTAAACTCTCTGAAAATTCAAATTAATGTGTCAAAATGCAATCTGATACAGATAATTCTATAGAAGTTACAAGTTCCATTTGATTAATTCTTTGACAGTCTAGCATATTTAAATAGGAGGAACATGCATATTCTATGTGTTTTTTAAACAATACTTTGAAAATAGGATTATTATGCATTACAAACGTGATGTAAAACACACACACATTCTTTGAAAACTTGTTGAACCTATTAATACAAATGGCAAAGAAAATAATTTAATTTATTTGATTTTGGAAGTTGATATAAAAGGGTTGTGTACCGTCCATCCAACACTCTGAATCTGTCATTGTAGTAATTTTGTTGATTTGATACAATATTTAATGGTGTCCGTGGAAAATTCATATCAAAAATGTGGGATTATACATCTTAGGTTGTAGAATTAATATAAATAAAAGGAAGGCAAATGTGCATTCAGTGATTACAGTTAGTGCAATTTAATTGACTTAACTGCAAATATTTTCAGTTAGCATTCAGGGAAATTTCATTGCATACATAGGGATATATAGTGAATGCAATTAGAATCAGTTAATGCTCAAATGCCTCTTTATGCACTTGCATGGATTGTGATTATACAAGATTAATTTAATATCCATGGTTTACTTATTAAGCATTGAATAATATGCATCTACATGTTCAACATTATATAAGCTGATTAGTTCAAATTAACTAAAATATAACATGATATATAAAAATATTTCCTTTAACTCTCAAGTTATATAAATTTCTTTCATTTGCAATGGGAAAAAAATAAAGAAATTGTCTTATGGAATCTCTAAATATTATTGGATTGTATTTAAGTGTTCTGAAGATATCAATTAAAACCTGAGTGAAAAATGTAGAAAAAGTTAAAATTGAAAAATAAAAAAACTCTAAAAAACACTGTCATTAACAATTATTTCAATATTAAGCATTGCAAAGCATCTAAGCATCAATATATTATGCAAGAATTTTTAGAAGTCTGTGGTAATAATGTTTAGATAAAATATAAACATGAAGTGAAAAATTTTAAAATCTGAAATATGAAAAAAATTGTAAATAAGAAATAAATATCTAAATATCAACTCTTTTCAATATGTGGGAATTTCAACAGGACTAGGGAACGTTTAAATGTTGATTGATTTTCCTATTTTATGTAGTGTTTTTTATCCATCTTTGCAATTTTCACACTATGGCCACCGTACTTAAAACGTCAATATTATCATAAAATTTTTGTTTATTGCAAATAATTATTTAAAAAAATATTATCTGCATGCTATTAAAATCTAAAAGTTTTCTATTATATTCCCAATGTTTCCTGCAATTTTGCCTGGTATCTAACTGGCTAAAATGTCTACTGTCCCTAGATATTTAAAATTTTAATGTCAAATTATTATAAAGTAATTTTTGTGTTTTGGAAATTTTTTAAGCATATTTCAAATAAAAATATTCAATTTAAATCTACAATACGCAAAATTATTAGTTCATTTTTAAATAATATAAATCAGAATATTTGCTTAAAAATCTTGAAATTATGAGTTATTGGCATTGATGATTTCTACGAATGCAAATTTTTGTATGTACCTTCCATTATGCTTTGTAAGGCTTGAAACACAAAATGATCATTTCTGCATGAAAATCCTTAGATAATTGGTTGTTAATAAAATATCGCCTGTTTATTAAATTGTATAAGCCTAATTAATGCAAATCCTCCACAAAATTTGATTTTTGCAGCACAATACATGTAAATATTCACAATGATGATTGCACTCTGAATAATGTAATTAAACTGAAATTAAATTGACATTTATTGTGAGGTAATTGATTTAGTGCAAGACCATGAAATAATCATTCTTTGTTTGCTAATTATATTAAATCACATCTAATTAGCTCAGGAATTCCACGCTTTTGGGGGATGATTGATACATTAAAAAATAGTTTACTATTCATATATGCATTTAATAATTCTTGATGGTTCTATAAACATGGTTTACTATGTGCTTTGTAAATTTTTTTTAAACTATATCAAAGCAATTTCTAAGTGCGATATTGCCACGTATTGAACACATTTTTGAACAGTATTATTGACTATCACGAATGTTACAAACCTATAACTTGGTCAGCATAAGAATTTCATTGTACTGCTGCATATCTAGCATATATCTGTAACATAATTTGTTTACTGGGAAATAAGTTGCTTAATTTTGTCAGATTATAATATGCTTTGCTTACTTTTCATGTTGAATATTGGAAGAAAACTAAGAAAAATTAACACACCATGGGCTAATATTTATTGATTTTGACAAGAAAACAATGAGGCTATCAACATTGAAAGTCTTTTGTCATAAATTACTTTTTTTTTAAAAATCATGCATGCAAAAAAAATATTGAACAATATAAACCTAAAAATTAAAGCTGGAAATCCAATCACAAATTTTTTATATAAAAACAAATGAAACTAATTCAAATGAATTTCAGCACAACACACTGAACAGCAATTTACATTTGTATTGCTTTTATCCTTGTGCCTTGCAACAATATGCTTTTTTTGCTGATGTCTCAAATATTATCTGTAGCTCACTTGCATCCATCTCCTATTTAATAACAAAAAGAATTTTGGCATGCATTGACTGCAATGTATTCATGTGTTTGTATTAAATTATGATATAAATATCAAGAAAATTCTCACCAATGGCAATGTGCAAAAGAAAAACTACTATACATGTGGTTCCTCTCATGACTTTCCAATAAATGCCAATAAGATGTTGACATAAACATCTGTGCTTAATGTGAGTTAATCAAAACAACATAATTACAATTGGTGTTACAACAGAAGGTTTCTATCCAAAGGGAAACTATAATGGTTATTTACAATTCCTAATTGAAATTATAACCAGCACAATATACATAATATTTATGTATTTTTAGTAATTATAAATTACTGCAGCTTGCTGTCAGGTTTCAGTGTATGGTTTTGATACATTGGCATTCCTGATACACTAGCTAAACAGAGCTAAACAGAGAAAAACTCTTATTCATTCACCTATCCTATTGATATACATTTATGAACAGGGCATAACATTAATGCAGAAACTATTGTAAATTGCAGATTTCTGAAATGCAGCCATCTAAAGTCCAGAAAATGCATCCTTGGGAACCCTGACTACTGTTCATATTCCTGAACATTTAGCTTTCCTTTTGTATGATGTGATCAAACATGATACAATACAAATATAAATCTAAGTGATTTATTCTATCATGTTTTCTGATCTCATTTACAGTTTTATAGTAATTCTTTGCAACAAAACACAATGTACTTTTCTATTGTTGGTATCTTACTTTAATACCCAACTTGTTATTAATTGGCTAAGAGTTTTTGGTTCATCATTTTCATCAAACTGAATCAGACACTAATACTGAAATACTGCTTGGTTTACAAAACTGGTTAATTGATATAAAAGCATATTCAAAAATTATTAATCAACTTAAAATCAAAAAATATTGTATTTCTTTGTTTCCTTTTTTATCACCTGTTTTGCAGATTATGCCACACTCCCTCCCCAGTGTAGCTAAATATTAATCCTGACTCATTCTCTGTGAATAATCTTGTCTGGTTGTTTAATCACTATTGGTGCCTTTGGCATCTTCCTTTCCAGTTGGGTGTACTGCTTGGTCTTTGTTAGTTGGATTATTACTTCATTTTCAATAGTTATGATCTTCTTATTCCTCATAATTTGCATGTCTTCAGGCCTCCTTGATATTGTGCCTCTCATTTGATTTCATGGTGAATTCATCATATAATTTTTTGTATAGTTTCAGCCTTTTTGTTGCCACCATGAGAGTCATTATTGTGTCAGATCTGCCTGTGTGTGCCAGTTCTTTATAAAATTCTATTTTGGGAAAGAAGAATTTATATGCTGACTATAGAAATTTGCTTATTGATGCCTCATTGTAGAAAGCACTCATGTTGTCCCATATCTCTTCTCTCATTATTTCTTCCTATTTGTTATTACCCAGACAAATCAATGTTATTATTTCTACCTTCCTTGTGACATTGTAGTTTGCCCCAAATTATACAATTTATTCCAGAAAAAATCTGTTTTTGTTGTTCTTTTCTCTATTTTGCTACATACTATTTTGCTCTGCTTATATATTGGCTGTCCTTCACTATATAGATCATAAGGCATTATGTTTCCTTCAATGAAAATACATTCACAATTGCTATTTTTTAGTAAGACCACCTAGGATTTTCTGTAGCATTCATCTTGTATTTTCACCAATGCTTTTTCCTTGGTGCTTACATATGTATTTTCCTAATGCCAGAATGGTTTTGCTATTTTTTGTCTTTTAGTCATCATGTTGGTAATAGCATTGGTATGTGTATCATCAGAGGTGGTGTATATTGCAGTAATGTATCTGGTTTTATGTTCCCATGACGTTTGGTGCTGTAGTGAGGCCAATTGTTGCTGAGTAGTTTTTTTTCACATTTCAAATGTTATCCCAGAATGTATTCATTATCCCATTCTTCATTAGTTGTTGTGATCTCTCTCTCTCTCTCTCTCTACTGATATTTGTATTTTAGATGTAACACATATTCTATATTCAATGCACTCTAAATAATTGGCTGTAACATCTGTTTAATTTCACCCTTTTTGAATGCTTCTGTACACAGTAGATTTATCATGGATTTCATGTTGTTTTTGTATACTTCTCTGAACATTATTTTAATGATGTCGTCTTTTTTTGCATTAATGTTATTTTAACCAGTAATCTTTTATCATCTGAATCAATCAAAGATATTTCACTAAGATCTCTGCTAACTAATGTAGCATCATCCAAAAAAGGCAACTAAAAGCTGAATAACGTCGAATGATTATCAATTGAAATTAATTGTAAAAAATTTAGTTAATGAACTTTAGTTTATTTTTGTAAAATGCAACTAAGATTTAATATTGGTCAAAATAAGAAACTTGTTAGCCGATCAAGAGGTAATTGACAAATTAAATTGAGCAAACTAACGCTTACGTATGAACAGCCATATTGGCAGACGAATCATTTGAATTTTAAAATCGGCAGGTACTTTTTGTAGAAATTTTATAAATAGCTTTGATTCAACCATAATTTTGATGAACAATAAATTCTTCGGAGTTTATTTAATTTTCATTTCTACTTTATCTGGTTTGATTATTTAATTAAATGTGCAGCTAGGCAAGTTGTGTTTAGTAGTGGCTGGAATCCATCACGGGATCGATTCTAGGGTCTTTGTGCCAGTCACGAAAGTGCACCTATGTTACGGTTAGGAGTTTTTCGATTCTTGCCTAGTCTGACTACCGATCAACACATGTAAGAAATAATCAATGCCTGAAACGACTGGATAGTCGACACTTAGGGATATTTATATATTCTTAAATGTAGGAGACTCGACTATAATTGACTCGATAAATGACCTCACATGTAATACTATTAAATGTAGGTATAGGAAACTGCAAGTTTGTTATCTGTATAATTAAGCCAATAGTTTTACGGTAATGGCTATTCTAAATATTTTATTACATGCAGTT
>CABFPE010000912.1:6843-31132 GCA_900660155.1 Hofstenia miamia | reverse complement strand
ACCAAAGAGGAAACATCATACTGCCCAGTCACCTAAACAGTGATGGTTATTACCTGAGTACTTAATTAACGTAACTAGTTAATAAGAAAGAGAAATTTGATGGATCAACAAATGGGTAACACCTCACCCGCAGTTTACTAAGCATCCCTTAGCAGTGATTAAACACGGCGTAACAAGCTAGGTGGAGGATGTTACACAATGGCTGACGATGAGAAACCTAATAAAGAGAGAGAGTGTAAGCATGATGGACATGATAAAAAGAATAGAAGAAAAACAAGTTAACAAGACGATCACAAATGAAATGAAGAAGTACGTCCGAGATTATCCACAGTGTGCGTATATGAAAATAATTAAGAAGTCAGAAGTTATGCGCAAAGAAGGTGAAAACAGACCTATAGAAATTATAGAGATGGTAAGTAAATCACAGGAAGAAATGAGGATGGAAGAAATGTTGCTACAATCGAACACGATTGCACTCACGCCGAATACACAGAGAGAAATAGACAAAGTGAACTTAGAAAAGTGGGGCGAGAAAGAACCAAGTGAAATCTCTTGGGTTGATACAGATGATGAGCGTTTGCTGGTAGAGATAACCGTACGACGAGAAAAAACAGATAACATAGTTCAAAGAATTTATGGCGAGGTCTATGAAAGAGAAACCAAGTCAATGATAAAAATTCTATGTACCAAAGCTTTTACAAGACAAGAAGTGACACAGATGTTACAACCTAACAATCAGTTAGCAGTCGACATTGAGTGTATTACATCTAAAATAGTAATGAAGGCAGAAACTGCGAAAAATTTGATGAAACATGGTTTAACGAATGCTTTCTGGGAAAGTATAAACACCAGCAAGAACAATTACCCCGCAACGTTTGGCATGGCGACAACATCGAACATGGATGGATCGTATGAAAACATTGAGAAACAGACGTTAACTACATTGTTAAAATGCACACCACCTCCGACGATTTCTGTACCAATGCTACTACCTACATGGCGGTTGAAGAAGAAAAAACCAGTAAAAGCCTTTTGGCATGAAGAAAACACATATGTAAATAAGCTAGAAGAGGCTGAAAGAATTGTGAGAGATGAAAGATACAAGAAATCAAAAGAAATCTTAAGTAAAAACGACAATAAAGAGAGAGTATTTATCGAAGGTGCTGTAACCCCATATGATTTATACAATGAAGGCGAGCCTATACACAAACAGATTGGAAAAGTATGAAAAGAAATCAAGAAGAGAAACACAAAGACAGTAATTCTCTTTTCTGGAATTAATGACATAGTATGGGGAGAACTATGGAGTTCTGAATACCGATATTACGATGTGATGCGTAGAGTAGAAATTATATGATACGTTTGGGGAAAAATGATCCAGAACAGATAATGCGAGAGGAGATCAGAAATAATATCAGTGCATTTTATGATGAAGCGTTGATTTCCAAATCTCTAAGGTCGACTTACGAATTCTTCTACCCAGAGACGACAGTACGTCCAGAATTATTGCATACAAGCAGGGTAGACGCTATGATGACATTAATGATAGCGATTAAAGGCTTGAAGTTATACGAGAAGTTCTATGAAGAATTTAACTGTAAACTCAACAAGCTAAGAAGCATGTGTACGATATCAAATAAACTGAGGAACCCAATGTTTTTAAGACATAAAAAACTGGTTACAATGGAAAAGGAGGTCGTGCTGAAATTAACGAAGAATGAAAAATTCGAGAAAACAGAATGGGAGATGCAGGATGCTAACGACATGATTAAACAAGCGGTTGAGATGGTCCATGGTGAAAGAGTTGTGATCCTTAATTAGCTGTGCTGGAGGGGGAGTGTAACATAATCGTAATCTTATCATATGTGGTCAAATTGAGAAAAAAGGAAGAAGAAACCAAGACTGAATATTAAAATAAAATATTAATTGTAAAAACATATGAGTAAGATTAATTAGTTATTTTGTAAATTTATAGTGCAGTATTTTTGATATTAATTAATTTGGCAAAACGGCACTAGACTAAATCGCTACTGCTAATTAAGGCAGAACTGCGTAATCAGCAGACGAACAGAAATTAAAATGTTGAAATTTTAAACAACTGGAATTAGCAGGTACTAGTTAAATATTTGATTGTTGTTAATTCTTTTACTATAAAAAGTGTGTAGTTGATCATTTTGTTGATGAATCTAATTTACTGGATTTACTTTACGTTTTTTGTATCAGGTTATTTTACTTAATACAATGGAAAGCTAAACGTTCGAGCTCTCGGGTATTCTAGACGGTGGTTCACGAATCCAGTTAACGGGTGCAGTGTATAGCCGGTGCTTACCCGAGAGGCTCTTAGGTTAGGTGTAGGAATAGGGGCTTTTACTCGTATTAGCTTTCCTATCGTTCGTTGTTCATATTACAACTTTTATTACATTATGTTATTACATCTGTTTACATCAGGAAACCTAGGAAATCACAAGATCTATTTGCATTATCTTGGATGTTGTTTATTACATATGATTACTAGTAGACTGACGGACTATCAATTCATCTCTTTCCCCGTGACCGTATTGATTGTTCACATGTACTCTAGGCCAGCATGTAATTATTTATATGTAAGGTTATTATATGTACGAACTCATAACAAGCTACTGCATCATGGTTGCGAGATTCCTTTATTATACAAACTCATTGATAACAAGAACAATCAATACATTAAATTAGTAAGGTATCACACATTATCACCATTGTATTCATGCACACTATTCTATTACACTGAGTCATCTAAGTTGTGGTTGGTGTCTCTATCGATGTGCCAGTATCGCATGGAAATATTTGTTATAGCGTAATTCTTCAATTCCTCTTTTGTGCTTTGTTGCAGGTTGGGTAAGCATACCCTGTACTTTGTACTCTCTGTCTTGTGTCTTGGATCTAAAATGTCAGTTGTTAGTTTCGTATCAATATCAGTTGATCAGATAATAATATAATTATTTAATGGCTAAACAAAAGAACTGAAAGAAGAGAGATGGAGAATGGAGTCTGTCACCTACCATACTCTGAGAGGAGGAAATAATTGTTATAGCAGCTCCTAAATTAATCTAATAATTAGTAGTATGAAGGTTGGCGAGATTCTACAATACGCCTTTTTGAAAAAAGGCAACTTTGAAGGGGAATTTGCTTGTTTCTTTTCACGTCCATATAAATGATGTTTTGCAATTAAGCTGCTGTTTTTGATTATGAGAAGCTAAAACTAAACATAAAAAACATTTTACTAGTATTTTTTTGAAATTTTACCAAATTACCAATCAATTTTTAAGTAAAGCAATAAAGTATAAAACTGGTAGTTTGAACAACCAATATATTTATACTAAAAAGGCTAATTCATTACTAACAACAAATTTTTGCCTTTATTTCATTGATTTTTTATTGAATTTGTTGCACATAGCATAATTTCCTGGGGCTATTTTAGCATTTTGTTACCTAATTTCAAAGATCTTACAAGCTGGGGATAGTGAAGAATTTATTATTAAATTAATGCTTAGATAATCTTCGTGAACAATGCATTTTCATAAATGTTCATCCAAGAAGAGTTGGTGACAACCATTGTATAGTTAGTAATATACCGTTTATCTGTGAAATGAAGAATTCATTCATTAGTGCAAGCTAAACTGAAGTCAAACTGGAAGGATTGTTTAAGATTAAATAACAAAATTGTGGTACTCATATAGTCAAAAAATATGCAAGCTTATTAGTGTTTTATTTGATGAGAATGCAATAAAAAATTATTATTACTTTATTCTAAGCTCAATTTTTCAATAATGTATATATTGTAAAATCAAATGTATTAGATATGCTTGTGGTGTTTTCAACAGATTTATTAAATTATTAGATTTTGTTTAAATGGTCCTAATCATAGAATTAACAACTTTTAGAGGCGTTTTTCCAAGATTCTTGATTTTGTGGTAACTTTTTTGAAATATTGATTACTTAGAACAATTTTGAAAACAAATTCAAGAACAATAATGAATTTTCACAGCACAATTGTTGTAAATGCAATATATAATATTATGCATTTCTCAAATAAGATAAATATTTTACAAAAACTCAGGCAATTAGTGGACTATTTGTAAAATTTAGCAGTTATATTTATGTATTTGGTTGGTCAACAAAATTTTTTTTCCTTTTAAATCTGCACAAGTCTTTGTTTTGTCTGGTACCAATAAGAAACATAAATACAAATTTCACTAAGATATCATTTGTTTAAGAAGCATTTTTGAAATATAACAATATTATATTGCTACTATGCACATTTGTGCTTAATAAAATAAGCAAATTGCATACATACAAAAACCTGCCTTCAATTCACATATTTCCCATCAAGTCAAAATATTTCTTTGCTCTTTATCTCATTCAATGTCATCATTGACTATTATACTTCTAACAGTTAGATTAAATTCCTATTCTGTATGGCATTTTTTATTATAGCAGCATTTTTCTTAGAATATCAAGAATGTGACATTTAAATCAAATTCTTTCCTTTATCTTAAACTTTTCAAACTTATCCAAAGTCAAACTTTAGGAAGAGAAACTTCTCTCACCTTTGCATTCCAGTTGCCAAATGCAAATTGTGACTATTCAATACCAATTCATGTTGCAAATAGCTAAAGGCTTGATAGATTCTTGCTATATATAATATTGCTCAATCACAATAGCTCTCAACTAACAACCATGGATGTACTTTGAATTTAGTGGCACTCCAGCAAAAGGACTTATTGTAAGCTTACTGCATATAAAACAAAGCATCTTAAAAATATCAAAAAATCTCAAATGGCAATTTGCAGGTAATGTTCTGCAGTTTTCTACTGGGCTGTTTCTGACTATGAAGTTACATATTTGACACAGAATTTCAAAATTTTATCTTAGAAAATGGTACAGTTTTTGCTTTTTTCTGTGCTTAATACATTCATGTGTGGATTGGTAGCAGTGTCTCCAATTGTTCAATGTTGAAGCAATTTCTTTGGTTTTTTTGATAAAAAAATTGAAAGGCTCTGCTTGTGACTTTGTGATTAAAAGAGCAAAGTCTTGGTCTGGGTTCACCTGATTAATCAATTCTAATAATATTATGAACCATTGTGAATTTCTCAATAAGACACTACATTATCAAATAATGCAAAACCAACTGTCAAATCAGAAAGATACCTATGATTCCAGCATTCTTAATGGGAATGTGGTAAACAGATTGAGATCCATATGAACAGCAGCTGATGATATACTACTAAATAACTATGCATGAGTATAGTAATGAAGAACAAGGAGGCAAAACTCAGACAATTGTTTTATATATAGAATTCTTTTATGTTCAATATATCAGAGCACTTGGTTAATCAAGAATGAAAACTGCCTATTGTGGCACAATGGGTAAAAAGATGAAACAAAGAGCAATAATAAACTGTGATTTATCTATTGATCCCCTTTTTGTAAATTAACCAATTATCTTTTTTTATTAAGTGTAAAATCAATTTTAGTGCAGTTATGATGAACTGTTTATCTTCAAGTCGTTTTGCCAAAAGGCAATAGCACAAGATTGCATTAGCTAATTAACAGTGTCTAATAGTGATGTTGCGTAATTAGCAGATAAGGGTAATCTAAACATTGAAAGACAGGCATTTACTAGGCGATATACCAGAATAGGTTACCTCGAATTTTTAAAAAAGGATGACGTCATCAGACGTAGTTTTTTATGCTCATTCTAAATCTAAAAAAATTTTTGTGAACCGTTCATTATTTCAAAAGTTATTAATATTTTAAATAAAGCATATACAATTTTATCAGCCAATCATTTTGCAGCATTCTTGTAACTTATGCTTTGCAAATAACTGCATAACTGTATTCTAAATCAGATTCCAAGAATCATAAACTAAATTGCAATTTCTTTGTTTATCCTTGTATGTATTTTTGAAAAACCTCATATGGTTGTTCATTAATACCAACTTGGTAAATTTGCAACTTCAATTTTACAACATGTTTGTAATGAATATTTCTCAATTAAATCAACTATTGTAAATTTGCTTAAATTCATTTCAAATATCAATGAATAATTATTTAATACTTATATAAATGTAATATTCATTCAAAATAATAAATGGTTTTAATTAACTGGGTGGCTCTGAAAAGAGCCAATTGAAAATTAGCTCTGAAAAGAGCTGATTAAAGGCAAAAGGTTACACAGGGTACACCTACCGCAAATGGCGATTGAAATTATCAAATGCATCTGTGCCTGGCAGCGCAAACAATTCGCACCACATGATTCTTGGAATCTGATTTAGAATAAAGTTACGCAGCTATTTTCAAAACATAAGTTACAAGAATGCTGCAAAATGATTGGCTGATAAAATTCTATATGCTTTATTTAAAATATTAATAACTTTTGAAGTAATGAGCAGTTCACAAAAATTTTTTTAGATTTAGAATCAGCATAAAAAACTACGTCGGATGACGTCATCATTTTTTAAAAATTCGGAGTTACCTATTCTGGTATATCGCCCATTTACTAGATGTTTAATTGCTTGTGCAATTTTTAATATAAATATCATGTAACCAATTCAGATGATGATGAATTAATTTATCTTGTATCTTATATTCAGGTTTGATTATAAATGTAAATGGAAACCTAAATCTATCAAGCATATGAGTAGTTCTCTAGTGGTCCCCAATTTCAGCTAAAGGATCATCAGAGCCGCCGCATACTCAGCCGATTATCCTATAGTGCGGCTGGTAGCTCAGAACAAAAAATGTGCTCTTAGGTTAGGTGTAAGCTTAGAGATTTTTTATTGTTTAGCTTTCTTACCAATTCACTCTTACAAATAACAAATCATCAACAAATAGCTGGAAAGCTAACCTTAGGCTAACCTTTTGTTTTAGATCCAAATTCTTATGGTATTATAATATACCTTATTATACATATGAGGTGCCTACAAGCCCCAGCAATTATTAAATTTGTAAAGCAATTGCTAATTAACAACCCTTCGTTCTGACTTAACCATTGAACTCAAAAACATTCAATTTCTGCTGGCAGTATTGATTGTTCACATGTACTCAGTAGGACTGCCATTTATTAAATTAAATGCAAGGTTTTTTATATGTAGGGGTTATAACAAACTAAAGCGGCCCAGTTGGGCACCCCTGGTCATACATTCAATGAAAAACTTAAAATTACTTTAATTAACTTTACTAAACTTTAATAAACTTTGATTCTTCAAATTACTTTATAAAACTTCAAAGATCTTCAAAGTAAACTCAAGTTAAAATTTTAGTATACCAACGTCATCTAGTGAAAGCATTCAGCATTGAACACAAACCTTGTATTATAAATACAAAGCTGAATATCCAATTACAGTAATAAAACACTTTAGTTTATCAAAAATACATACACAAATAAACAAACACATTGCAGTTTAGCCTTAGTCTGAGAATAATGTTGCAATTTCTCGGCTCATTAAAACTATGATACAAAATTATTTATAATTTCATGATATTAGGAAATTTCTGTTTATCTCTTCAGTTTTCTGAAAGCTACAACAAAAAGTTTGATAAAACAAGATTAAATCTAACAAAAACAATGATATTACTCTTAGAAATTGTCAATATCAATATTAATATGAAATTTTTCACATGTAACTATCAACTGTCACTAAGTTACAAATTAAATGTGATTAGTTAATTTGAAATAATAGTATAGCACAATATTTACATTTATAAATAAATTGTATTAATTTTATATTTTCCAAAAATTATTAGTTATTACTACAAAATTACTTCTGTGTATTTATGTCAAAGGTTTTTCATGTTAGTTAAGTTTATAATTTATTTCAGTGTAAGTAACTACTGATGATTAGAGTGATGCATTTATGATAGCTATCAATATAATTTAATCAAAATTATTTATCTATTATTAAAAATTGAAATAACTTGAACACACATTTTTTGAGTGCTTTCTATGATTTAGTGATTTTATAACATATCAATATGTTCAAATATAAAGGTTGATTAATTTTATGCAGCATTAATACTTTAAGAATTTTTGTATGGAATTACTGGAAAATTTGAATAGCAGACCTACAAACAGGGGCAGATATCTTTTCCTCAATTTTTGCATAATATTTTTCACTCAAGACATGATAAACTTTGATTCGTCATTTATTTTATAATCTTTAAATTATCATCAAGACTTCTAGTTTGAGTTTCTTTGATTGTGCTTAGAAATACGTTAATTTGTTTAATGCATCAAATTTTACTGAATTTTGAACCTCAAGATTATTAGGAAATCAGGAATTTAAGAATTGAATGATCCTAGCTGATTATTAAATTAAGAAGGAAGTTGCATTATTGTAGGTTTAGGATCGATTTTTTCTACTTTGTAAAACAAAACATTAAAATGAGGGAGATGGTGAACCACTAATAAGTCTACCCAGATAACAATTTTGGTTGTTTTTACGTTGTTTATAGTTGTTTCATACTTTTGGTTGTTGCAGCAACCACTAACATCATTATAACAACTTAGTAAAAAATAATCAATGCGCAGATACTTGCAAATAAAACTCATTTTGTTATTTTTATTACTAGATCATTTTATATAAAAAATGATTTGCAAAACGTTTTTTGAAATTTTACTTTGTGAACAATTATGATATACCAGTTAAGTGAATTTTCAAAATAATTTATTCATGAATATTTGGACACCTTGATATTGAATGTTAAATAAAATAAGTTACAATTGAACAGAAAAGATTTTTCACGACTTAAGAAGGTACTATTTCAAAATTGTGCTTAATCTTAGATTTTTAAATTTGTGTTAAATTTGGCAGATTTTTATGCTCATTGTTATCATTTATATACAAGACATTCATTTAAATCTTTAACAAAGGTTTGCATTGAATATGCTTGACAGTATCTCAAAGATTGTGGTCTGCACGTTTTTGGGTTTGTGTTTGTTTAAACAGCAGTGTTTGAACAGCTTAGCAATATAAAATTTAGTTTTGCATTTAAAAGTAATGCTAAAACAATAATATTACAACATAAAACAACGTTATTACGACCGCAAAATATTGCTGTTTCATTTATAAAAAACAACCAAAAAGCAACCTAATGAAATGGTACCATTTCAAAGTTAAAACAACGTTGTTTTTGACACATAAAACAACCACATAACAACCCAAAACAACGTTGTTTAGCCCTTAAATTGTTATTGGGGTAAGATTTTATTAAAAATGGGTAATTGTGTTGTACAACAAAAACTGAACAATTAATGCAAAATAGTGTTTAAAATGTTAGAAATTCTTAAAAATTTAGTAGAAAAACGTTAACATTTAAGCATTTATGAAATATGTTATATAGTAAATTTAATTTATGTTGAAGAAAAAATTAGCAGGTTGGGGAGAGTCTTTAGAAGTCCGTTTTGCCTAGATCCACAGTTTTAAGAATTTGAATTTGAAAAAATTTTAGGTTTTATTAAAACATGTTGAGCTTTTTATTAAGAATGTTGCTATGTTTGTCCGCGTTTATATTAATACACTTGCAGAAATGTCAATGAATCACAAAATAATGAGAAAAGATAACCCACGCCATGGAGTTTGAATGATGATTGATTGCTTTTGAGGTGTAGCAGGATTGAATATTGATGACTCAACAGAACATCTAAAAAATTCCTTGGGTGTACAGAACATCTGAAATGTTGTGTCATTAATGTAATAATTGATTAAAAATTGGCCTCTGTACACATTGCGTTGACTTTATTAGTTGCTGATGGAAAGCAATAACAGAAAAATGACACCAACAAACATCTGGTGGACTAAAATAGCACATAGCTATGTTTTTCAGGGATTTTAGTTTAGATTCGGTAATTTTTGCAAAAAAATGAGAATTTTCTCGAATTTCTCCTAAGTTAACTACTACCTGTACTTTTTAAGTAGAGACCTGTGGTTTTTTTAGAAAATTAGGGAGACAAGCTTCCCTTTTCCATTCCCCATGGACAGATCCTTGAACAAAACTGTGTCTAAATTAACATGTATGTATACTGTGGAAGCAGTTGACAGCTTTTAAAATATATTGAATACCAAAGTTTAGTGGATCTTAGATGAAATGCATGATGTTGGATTGCCACTGTTTAATACCTTCTTAGAAATGAAATAGATGACAAAAAATTGGAAAGATTTGGTAAATTTCAGGAAATTTTGCAAAAATTGTAAACCTTTGGATCCATTTGAAACTGAAATATAAAAATGTGGGACTAATTTGGAATTTTCCAACATTTTTACTAAGGTTGCACATATTAAACTAATAGCTACATTCCATCTTGCTTCCTCATGGGGAACTGCAGTCCCATAGTCCCCTCCTTAAATCGGCGAATTCCTACAAATTATGAATTTCTGAAATGTACATGACGTCTATGATGCGTACTGTATTTGAAAGTGTCAGAGACAAATATGTTGTCTTTGCTATTCTGTTAATAATGAGATATTAAATTCCCGAAATTGGATCAACAACAAAACATTTTTGGTTCATGCTCATTACGAATATAATGACGTATTAAATATATAATTTGATTCCTATTTGGATTATTATTGCGTTTCCCAAGTGATGAAGTTGAATGAAACTAGGATTATTATAAAATTTAGTAGTTTTGCAAGCCATTTGCAATGCTGTCATATTGCCAATTCCATGTTATTTCTTGCAAGTTACATTATCAAACATGAAATTCCACAGCAAAAACATTTTTCCACATCACATACAATTCCATTGTGTAGACATATGGAAACATAATGTGAACATAGTGTTTCCGTATGACAAAAAAACATTATGGATGCATACCCTTGTCGAAATTTCTTGAAAAACATTAAAGAAAATTCAATTTTCTGCAAAATCATTAATGAAATTAAAGAAAATTACAGAATCATTAAAGATTTCAATGATTTTACTAATAAAATAATTCTTTAAAATAATCAAAGAAATTGAATTTTATTCAAGAATCTTAGAAACAGTAAAGCAGAGCCTGATATGATACAAAGCTCTCTTAAAAAGTCTAAGTAGTGTAGGAAGGGCTTTCTGACTCAGGGACTGGATGATTTTGCATTTTGTCCCCACATGAAGTGGAACTTCATCATTCAAAATTATTTGAAATAGTAAGCTTCAGTAATAATATAATTACTGCAATTATCTGTGTTGTATGGCTCAAATCTTTTTGAAATTATCAGCTAGTTGCATAAAATTTTTGTTTTAGAAAAATAGATAATCAATTAAACAAAAAGTAGAGAAATAATTAAAAATGTTATCATTGTAATAATTTAGCAATCTTTGCTGTACCCCGTAGCAGACTTGTACAGACCCCTAGTTCTTACTGTTAATGTTGACCTTAAGAACATGAATTTTGACACAACCCAACAATGCAAATTACTTCATGTCCTAACAGAGTTGCTGTTCGCCCATGTAGCTTTAAACGCAGCCTGGAAATTTACAGTACACATAAATAAAAGTGAGGCGAGATATTTATATTGAGTGACGACTAGCGGGAGAAACCAATTGAAAAACCGCGTGCTGCTATCACATGTAATAATTTATATTACTTTGCTAGTGCCTGCATTATGGTTTGGAAGTGTTGCATGCTCCTGTGCAAGTCTGGATTTAATTATAAAACAAATGTAACACAGTTTAGTTTCCAAAATGTGTTGAATTAAAAGAAAAATGGCTAAGGGCTATTTGTTGAAAGAATTCTACAGAATATTCTAGTTTGTGAGAATTATTTCATTTCAAATGCTTTTTATTATACTAAAACATAAAGAAATTGAAGAATGATTTCGTTTCTACAGAATTTAACTTCTAAAATTCCATAAAGGTAAAGTTTTTTCAAAATAATATCCTTACAGTTTAAACTGATATAGTACAATCCATCTTTAAAATTATTAAAATGATCTTATTTTGTTATTATGATTGTTTGCTTCATCGTCACAATGACATCAAAATAAGCACTGGAGGTGTGAATTTGAACTTTTCTGAGTAACATACGAAATCTGTAAATGTTAGTTTCTCACTTATACATGTAGAGCGTATCACTTAAAATGAACTAAAATGTATTATTTTAGCAGTTAATTAATCACATATTGACTTGGAATCAGGGAAAGGTATAGCATAGAATGCACACGGATAAAATAAACGCTAATTATGTAAAGTTATCGGTTTACATCTATTATTTTTTGAACTATTTACGTCTTTTATTGCATTTCTCATCGTTTTCTACCCTATTCTCTACCTTTTCGCCTTGAAATCATTAGTATTTAGATGAAATGAAATACTATTTTAATTGATAATAGACTAAAAATATTTAATTAAAGCATATTGGTTTGCATATTTGGCTGGCTACACCAATGCATTCATGCTTGAATTTTAAAGAGGATTATGATGTTACATTGAGTGTATGTAAACCAAAATACAGAGAATATGGATACTGTACAGCTTGTATATATATATATATATATATATATAAATTAGGTAAATAATCTTATTCTAATTTGTGGCGTTTAGAAAAACGTGAATCCTTCCTGGCAGCCGATTACAGGACAAACAGTAGAGTAATTAGCAAAATTTAATAATGGTTTTTTTAATTCAACAAAGGGGTTAAAACTTAGTGACTTTCCTGCTTCTTGGCCTTCAGGTATGCCTAATGGATACCAACGCTGAATTTATGGCTCAGCTTTATATATTTGGTAATAGTGTTCCTCTTCCTAAGTGGCTCTGTTCTATCAAAGATTGCAAGATTAATAGACGTTCTCAGGTCAATGGGTTGTGCCAGTATTTGATTAATTATAAAGATATGCACACTTTGCTTGATGATCTATGTCAAAGAGAATATTATGGTAAGCTTAAATATTCTTCTATGATTATCAGATTTTCCCTAATGTTGCAGTTAATTTTAAACACCACTTTCCAATTTGTACAAGACCACTTGCCACTGCCATCTGAATGCTTTCTTCATTTGTATAAATCTGGCAGCATTCATATTGGAATGTTCCTAATGTCTGTTTTCTGAAGGAGATTCTGTCGTTGTTGCTACATATGATGAAATATTCTTGTTAAAATGACTGCAGGTATGATAGAAGTTCCTTAGCTAGAATAAATGTTGAAGGAATTTCAAATGAGATTATTATTTGATTTGTGCTCACTACACATACTATTTAAATGCTTTGTTGTTAGATTTTTGCCTCAAGTTCTCACCACCACTGAAACTATTTTAGAAGAACTAATTCATTTGCTTAAATTTTTGCAGTTTCTATTATTAGTAGTGTATATAAGGGAGACTTGGTCCCATTGGGACACCCAAGTTCTCGTAACACTTTGCTGATTCATGGATATCAAGGGGGTGCTTGCAAATGTTAATTAACAAATCACTGGTTGATTGACAGATCAATAATTGGTTTTCAGTGACGTCACATACTTGACTAATGTATTTCTTTTGACAACCATTGCTAATTGGTTTTTTAATTGGCTTTGTGGTGATTCATGCTGGGGGGCAATTTAGTTGTTTTGATATAATGATGGCTATTGTTTTTTGTTAATATACCTCGTTATTGTTTTTTCCATGAGTTTGGAAGCTTACATGTACAGTGTAATTTGGGAAAACTTTCAAAACTGCATTTGTCAAAATTCATTGTTAACACGTTTTTCATATCATGCTTTTTCCAACCAATAATTATTTTTCATAAGTTCAATGTATTTCCATTGGCTGGTCAATCTATATATTCACCTCATTTCTTTGGATAAAATCATTATTTTTCTCATACACAATTACTTCTCTCACCTTTGGCAATGTCTGTTGAAACAGTAGCATCTGGCTCATTGAGCAGTCTAATTGATGATCTATGCACAACTCCGCCACCATTGTATGGTTATGACCCGCTAACACAGGAGATGATACCCCCACGACCTGCACCTGTAAAAGAAAAACACAAGACTCAACACAAACAAAGATGTAATAAAGTCAGTAATAATGCGATTTTCTTCCCCAACACGAGCAAGGATGACCATGTTTTACAAAGCTTAAGCAATGTTAATTCCCAACCTCCAAGCTGTATTTTTTCAAATGCAAGTCCGGCTAGTGAACTACCAAAAAACTATGGCTAACAATCAAGGACATTCTTCATCTGAACACAAGATATGGTATTGCAGTAAAGATAAGACTCAACCATGGTTTTCACTATTTCCTACCTAAACACTACGTCAATGCATTGGGTGAGAATTACAAGACTCTGGTAAATAAAAAACTTTTTTGCAGTGATGACATGGAAATTGTAAATGCTGGCAATAATGTAAATCATATTGTATTGGAATTTATTAAATAGAAAAATATAGCATTGTTTTCTTATACATACACAGTTTATAAAAATAATACTAGTAAAAATCATTAATTATTAGTTATAGTGGGTTTACAATAAATTTCTTAAATTATACAGTCTATAGAATTCTCCATATTCTGTGGGTATCAATATCTGTGACTGAGTAAATTTTCCACAGGCTGAGAGATTAACCAACTTAAAAACTCACAGTTCATAGCATCACATGCCCAAAACACAGTTTCTTTTCTATCAGACAATTTTAGTGAATTGATAAAGGTAATCATTTGTTCATTTGTGAGATTGCCTTCTGTAAAAGCAATATGATGGAAGTTACATTGATACCAATTGAATGCTTTTTGTATATGCCCTGGTAAAAAGTCAAAATCCTTCTTTGATTGACATACTGTAATAATGTATATCTTGTCACCCACCAAAATTAATAGCTCTTTAATATAATAAATGCTATTGAACATGCTCCTGTGTACTTCGAAAAAACATTAGATTTCACACATGACGCCATGACTAACAACCAACTATCCAAATAGAAAACTACAGAGAGAATAATAAATATTTCTGTAATTGATATAAAACACAAAAGTAATTGAATCAAATCAATGCATAATTTCGATAAAGTTTCTGCCATTTGAATAAAAACCATACATGCAAATTTGTTCTACTCGTCATTGTCAAAAACAATAATTTTGATGTCAATGTTTTTAATATTTGCTATATTTTAATCATTTAATAATAATGATAAATAATTTTTAAATATTTAATTTTTATATTTTCAACTATTGTTTGTTTGGGAGAATATTTCTCAAATCAGTGTTTATATTCAAGGTAAGCTTCTATTTTTGATTAAGATTGTATTGTTAATAATTCTATAAATTTATATTTACTCCATTTTTGTTTTTATATCTTAAGCAAAATGATAAATAATCCAGTTTGTAATAAACACAATAAATATAGCTGATCATGTAATCTAATTAAATGGTAAACATGTTTCTTAAATTGAATTGTTTTTGTTTCACTAGCAACTACTGGTTATGTTATCAGATAAAATAGAAATCACTGTTACATATATATTTATTCAAAATATTTTTACACACTAAATCTCAGTTCAGTTTGTGCATTGCCACCTGGATATATTGCTGGTTTATAGTTGCCACATCAAATTTTAAGTCTGATAAACATCTTATATTTTTCTCCTGTAGCTTTCTCTGCATATTGCTTGGGTAAGAAGAAACAGTTGCCATTTTCCAGAATAATTTTTCCTGCTGGACCATACTTTGTCTGAAGGCTATATGCTTTGTGTATTTTTTGCCACTCATCAATTTTTAATTCTCTAATGGAGATATATTTTATCTGACATTGTTTGGAAATTGCATTGAGGCTGTTGACCATCTCTGGTTGAACTACTTTACCCACAGTGTTTACAGAATATGCTGTCTTTGGTAATATCAGCTTTAAAACAAAATTTTTGGGTTGCAAGAGTTCATCTTGTTTGCTCTGTGTAGCTTTGGTAGTTTTTGAGCATGCAATTTGCTAGCAGCTTTTGGAGTCATTGCTGAATTTAAAATTGAATAAAGTGTTCAAATCATGGGTTATTTATTACAAACTTTTAGCATATAAACTTTATTAATTTGATCCAATCATCAACTAACCTGGCTAATTCATTTACCAACCCACAAAACATTGTTAGAGCATTATAAAATATCTGTTATGTGTGTACACCCATGTATCTAGTTTATCTTAATATCAATTTACTGTTTTCCAGTGTCTCATATAAAGAATCATGTTTTAGATTATAAAATTCCTGGTTTCCCCATAGCATATTGTATCTAAGGGCTTATAGATTTACTTAACACTATGCTAAGAGCTGAGAATCTGTTTACATACCTCAGCTAAGAAAAGAATTACCACCATGCTTAAATTTTTCCAGCCAGGGTTTTTTTCCAAAAATTCCTAGAAACCCATTAGCAATGTTTTTGACAGAAGCTTTTAATCTGTCACATTCAAGTGTACTCATTACCACATCCACAATCCCACAAAGAGAATCTGTCAATCAAATGAAAACTTTGACGTTTTAAAAGGTTCTGCATTAATAATTGCACTGCAAAAATTAATCACTTTGAGTTCTAACCACATTTTTAAAAGGTTTTCCCCAGAGAATCTATCAATTTGGAAACCTGTCAAAATTGGATTAGTGTAATTGTCCTTGTAATTGGATATCTTGGTTTGTGGTCTACCCAATCAGATCAAACCCTGGATTAGCAAACTGAATTCATTTTAGTTTTAATCTCTTTGATTATAGCCTGTTTTCAATGTTCTGCTTTTTTAAAGAAAAATGAGTTCTACCAAATTATGTGAATTCTTAGCTGGCTGGAACCAACAATTTGAAGCTATCATTAGTGAAAATTTATACAAAAGCCCATTGGAAATTAGCTTCAATGAAACCATGTAAGACATTCAATGTAAAATATATTCTCTAAGAATATTATTATATTTATAAAATTATATTTTAAATTTTAATCTAAAATGTGTAATGTTTTTTGAATTAATCAAGTTTTTTTAGCTTTGATAATATCCCAGAAGAAGAAGTAATGGTAAATTTTGACGACTGGTCTCAAAATTTCGAGGGTCAAGTCGATAAGATGATGTCTAGTTATGACAACCAAACGAGGTCTGGTGATATCCAGCAAACATCATCAACTCAAAAAACTGTGATGCCTGAAAATGCTTCAACCACATGAGTACCAATATAGCATGCATTTCTTATTTTTGAAAAAATGTGTTTGCAATTGTTTTCTAATTTTAAATAGATGGAAGGAATTTCTTTCTCACTCATTAAACATATGCGTAAAATGAATTTTATTCACACTTTGTCATGTTATAAGATTGTCAACTCTCTACATATTTTTATAATTGCATAATTATGTTTAAAAGCGTCCTGTTTTTGTTTTTGTCAAAATAGACATTCTCATTACATTTACACATTAGTTGATACCAACTATTTATCTTAATTTTTTGTTGGAATAATGCATGTGTTAACTATTTTTAAAAAATGTTACATTTTTTTATCTAACATGCTGTTTTTGTGGGTGATTATGAGATGTTTTTTATTTTAGTTAAATGTAATTTTGTTTAAATGAGTTTTTTAAATAATGTGAGGTGTTACTTGTTTTATATGTCTATTACTGATTACATGTTTTACATGCATTACTATATCCTCCTATACCATGTTTATGCATATTTTTTCTTTCTGGTTTATATATTTTAAAAATTCAAAATGTGTGTCAAAAACAAAATTATTTCATCTTTGAAAAACAAATTGTGTTTATGTTAGAATCTAAATTAGTCCTTTTTTTCAATTGATATTTTTCAAGTTTTACTAATACATGGTCTATTTAGACCAAAGACGTCATCTCAATATTTCTGTGCTCTGTGTCAATATAATAACCCCTTCCCACAAAAAGTAAGATCTCATTTACAATCAAGGCATAGACACATGGTAGTTAATTTTTGCCTCTTTTGCAAGACTTATTTTGGAAGCAAGGCTGAGCTACATAAGCATATTGATAAAAACCTTTCAAATGAGATTCCATCAACTTCAACTTTGAACAATGATAATGAATACGCCATACACAGATCAGAAAATGCATGCAGAGGGGCATTTGCGAGTTATCTTTCAAATAGTCTTAACTCAATTGACATTTACAATGCATTCTCAAACCATCACGAATCAATACAACAAGTAATCTCAAATGAGGTTTCCTTGCATTATTCTGCAAAAAATTATTTAACATGTTAAATCAAGATGGTGAAATCCATTGAAAATAATGAAGAAAAGATTGCCATTCTCTATCCAACATCACACCCCGTATCAGTGTTTAGATCAGGTCTAAGTGAAGCAAATTTCTAAACTAGTTGACCAGATTGCAAGTTATATTAACATGTACAATACGAATGGGAGTGGGTTAATATAAAAAAAATAAATAGAGTTGGACTTCATGTGTCAAAATATTGCCCAAGTTGTGGAGGATCGTACATTCCACTACCTGAATATCTAAAAAGAAACAAATTCCTTGTAAACCTGAAAACTGGTCAATCCAACCTCTGCTTTGTCCATTCCATCTGAGCCTGTCTACACCCAGAAATTAAAAACCAGAGTGAAATAACATGAATGCAGTAATTTCTTTCAGAATTGAAGTATTCAGGTTTAACATTCCCACTATCAATCAATGATGTATGTATTTTTGAAACGCAGAATTCATTAAATGTTAATGTATACTCATTAAATGATCATTGTCTTGTGGCATCATATATCTCTCCATGCCATCATCAGAAGACAGTCAATTTATTACTAATAGAAGAAGGAGAAAGGAGTCATTATTTAGCTATTACAAATTTAAATGCAGGTCTCCGGTTTTTTAAGAATAGAAACCATGATTTCTTTTGCTCTAAATGTTTATCTGGATTCAAGACTCAAGAAAATTTGGAGAAACATGAGAATAAACGTGGTGGAGTGCCAGAACCAAGAATAACATTTCCAGATCAATCAGACAAAATTAAATTTAAAGCCTATAGTGCTCAAAATTACGTTCCCATTGTTGGTAGTCTGGATATAGAAGCAATTTCCAGAAAGATCCACAATGTGCAGCCTAACCCCTCTACAAGCTATAGTATATTCAAAGTCGAGCAAATTCCATCTTGTGTGTGTGTGGCAAAAAGTAGAGTGGACAAATTATTAACATGCAAGATATATACTGGCAAACAATGTATGGAACATGGGTGGAATCATTTATGGAAATTGGCAAAAAAATCCTATGAGATGAAGCAGCACCATTGTGAACTAATAATATCAGAGGAGCAGCAGAGGGTCATGTTGTCATCAGCAACAAAATGTATATTTTGTAAAAACCTGTTTACACATGAGGATGTCAAAGTCATTGATCATTGCCATTTTTCTGGAGAAATAAGAGGGGTAGCACACAACAATTGCAATATTTTAAATCAAAGTCTGCAATTTACACCAGTTTTTATGCATAATGGGAGCAAATATGATATGCATATTTTATTAAAAAGTTTACAAATGAATGATGGTGAGAAGATATCATGCATTCCATGCACGTCTGAGGTGTTCTTATCACTAAGTTTGATGGTGCCTGTTGATGGATATAATGATAAACATGGGATTTACAAGCCCATATATGAGGAACTTAGATTTTTGGATAGTTACTGGTTCATAAGTGATAGTCTGTCAAAACTTATGAAAAATATTGGAATGGAAAAATACAAATTTTTAAATGATGGTATGGGGAAACAAAAAGCAAAGGCGTTTTCCCATGGTAAGGGTGTATTCACTTTTATGTGGTTTGACAACTTTGATAAATTTAACGAATTGAGCCTTCCAGATTTAGAGCATTGGAGAGATTGGATTAACCAGTCTTGGGCAAATGCAAAAATTTTAAACATTACCATAATAATTACCTAATTGCAGACACCTTATTACTCCTAGATGTCATATGCAAATTTCGCATAGAAAGCATGGAGACATATAAACTCGACCCTGCTCACTTTTTTACATTATCTAATTTCAGCTGGCACACAATGTTAAAACCCACAGAAGTATTACTTGATCCAATACATGATCAGATGGAATTGAATTTTATTCAAGACAGCATCAGAGGAGGCATGTGTTCAATATTTTCAGATCAATATTTTAAGGCAAATAACCCACTAGTGGAGGGCTATGACCCTGAGAAGGAGACAAATTTCGGATTTTTCACGGATATGAATGGACTCTATAGCAGAACCATGAGTTTAAGCTTGCCTGTGGGTGGACTGAGGTGGTCTTCAGCAAAACTAAAAGAAATATTGTCCACGCCTCAAGAATCACAGACTGGGTACATGTTGGAGGTGGATTTGGAATACCTGGAATATCTACATGAAGAGCATTTTGATTTTCCAATGGCTCCTCATAAAATGATTGTTCAGGACAAGCACCTGTCACCATACCAACTGGAAATAAAAAATAAATTAAAAATAACATTAGCACCCATACCCAAACTCATGCAAACATTTTACAAAAAAGAAAATTACATTGTGCATTATGAAATCTTGAAATTCTATGTTGACCATGGTTTGAAAATCACAAAATTCCACAAGGATCTTGAATTTAGACAAGCTCTGTTTTTACAATCATATATTGATTTAAACACCAAATAATGCAAAGCAGCACAAAATGATTTCAAGAAGGCATTCTATAAGTTAATGTCAAATGCTGTGTTTGGAAAGTGCATGGAAAATTTAAGAAAACATGTAAATATAAAGTTTGCACATGATCTGGAATCCGCGGAAAAGTTTATTAAAAAACCTGAATTTAAATCATACAACATTGTCAGCAAGGATTTGGTTCAGGTTATGAATGGAATAGGCCCAATTATCTTGGTTCAGCTATACTTGATCTATCCAAGTTGTTAATGTTCAAATTCCATTATGAGGTTATGAAAGCATCTTTTAAAAAAATTACATTAATGTATTCTGACACGGACTCATTACTCTATAAAATTAAGATGGAAAATTGTACACAGAGTTAGAATCAATCACACATCACTTTGACTTTTCAAATTATCCAATATCATCACCCCTATACTCTGATGTGAATAAAAAAGTGTACCTTAAAGTCATGGACAAATTGGCTGGGGTGTATTAAACCATGTAGTTGCACTTCAACCAAAACTATATTCTGTTGAATATTCAAGTGAAAGTCATGAGATATTGGAGAAAGCCAGTGCAAAAGGTGTAACCTGGTCAGTGAAACAGACGATGAATTTTGATTTGTTTAAGAATATTCTTCTGGAAGATGGTATCATTCGAAGACTGATGACTGGAATACGTTCACACATGCATTCAATTAGTGTAGAGACGTCAAATCATATAGCATTATCATGCTATGATAATAAACACTATCTTGTTAACAGTATAGAAACACTGCCATATGGACATAAAGGTAATAACCATTTACATGTTTATTTTGTTAAACTCTTGTTTTAGATATCAAACAGATTAATAATTCACAGTCCATCATTGCTACTACCTCTGCACTAATTGATTTTGGGATTTAACGTATTTGTCTAGCTATATGAAAATTTATATTGTATGTGTTATTAATTTGTGTTTTAGATTCCAACACATAGTAATTCATAGTTCATTCTCCCTCCCACATTGTAGCATCACCCAAAAGGAATAAGCTGCAAACAAGAGGTCAGTGTTGAATGATTAATAGTGATTAAATATAATCAGAAATATGATTGTAAAATTTAGTTAATTATCTTATTCATTTTGTAATATGCAACCAAGTTACAATATTTTACATTCTGAGAAAAATACCAGAGCCAATTAAGTATTTTTTGACAAATTGTAACAAGTGAAAATATGCTTATGTAAGAACAGCCATATTGGCAGAAGATTAATTCAAAATTCAAAATCAGCAGGTACTTAAAACTTTTTAAATAAATAGCTTAGAATTTAGAGGAAATTTGATGAACAATAAATTCTTTGGAGTTTATTTTATTTTCATTCTTCATTTATCTGGTTTGATATTTAATAAAATGTTCAGCTAAGCAAGTTGTGTCGAGTAGTGGCTGGATTCCATCACAGGAGCAATTCGAAGGGTCCTTGTGCCAGTCATGAAACTGCACTTATGATACGGATAGGAGTTTTTCGATTCTTGCTTAGTCTGACTATTGATCTATACATGTACATTTTAATAGATGCTTGAAATGGCTGGATAGCCTAACATTAGGAATATATATCTATTACTAATAGTAAGAGACTTGACTATAATTGACTGAATAAATGACTTTACATGTACTGTTATTAAATGTAAGTATAGGAAACTGCAACATATTAAGTAACTTCTAAAGCCAGTAATTTTATGGTAATGGCTACTTTAATATTAACTAATTGCAGTTAGTGTCAATGCCCAGTTGCTTTACTTATTCAATCCAAAAAACACTTTACAAAATTGAGTTTAAGTCAGTTACATCTTGACATGAGTACATGCACTGAGCTAATGTAAGGTGCACATAATTAATTCCCATTCAGCTGAAATGGTGCAGTGGACTTTGTCAATCATTCATGAAGGAGAGGAACTGCGGTGTGGAGATTGGCTTTGGGCAGTAGCCCACAAATGATTTGATGAGGAAACGTCACATGGCTTCATCACCTAAACAAGATGATTAGTACTCAATTAACCTAACTAGTTAAATAGTGAGGAAGCGTCTGGTGGTTTACTAAATCAGTAAATACTCACCCGCCATTTATTGAGTGATAGTTATTAACTATAATACACGGTGCAAATAGGCCAGGTAGAGGATGTTACATGGCGACCATGACAAATAAGAACAAAGGCAATGGAGAGGAAACACACAGTGATACTCTTTCAAAACTCTGAGATAAACTCAAAGGAAAAGGAAAAAGGAAGCAACAGAGCAGCGAAGGAAAATACAAAGTCAGCTAAGGCAGAAAACCCTAACCACAACAAGTGCAAACTGGACTCCTGAATTGTAACCAAATTGGAAAGCCACTACAACATCAAGAAATAATGACGAATAACAAAAGTAACAAGAGAGGAAGCGCAAAGAAAGCAATACCAAAAACTAACACCCCCATGACATCACAATTGTCATCATACCCAAGGAACCCCAGAGATTCTAGAGCTTTTGAAAAAAAATAACAAAACTGAAAAACTCTTGTGAGAAGAAACAAAGAGGATAGAAGACATTGAGCTAGTGAGTGTGGAAACAATTAGAAATATCCAAGTTGACATGGATACCAGACTAATTGAACAAAGTGAAGTATTCCAGAACAAGATTAAGGTACTTACGAAGCAACTAACAGAGACAAACAGTAGATTTTTAGAGCAGAATCAGCTCTTGCAAGAAAAAAATAATGTATTAGAGATAACAAACCAGTGTAGAATCTTGCCAACTCGCTGTGATGGCCATACCTAGAGAAAACTGTTACTTTTCTGGATTATGTCACACTCCCCCTCCAGCATAGCTAATTAAGGATGACCACTCTCTCTCCGTGTACCATTTCAGCCGCCTTCTTTATTATTTCACCAGCTTCTTTCATGTCCCACATAATGTTTTCATATGCCTCATCTTTAGTGATCTTCAGCACTACATCTTTCTCTGTTGTTAGCATTTTCTTGTGTCTGAGGAACGACGGGTTCTTTAGCGATTTAGCTATTGTACACATACTAAGCAGTTCATTTAATTTCTCATTGAATATGGTGGTCATTGTTTTCTCTTCTATGGCCTCGTATGTACCTTGCATTTCTGCTGTCGTGGCCATACCAAAAGTCGCCGGATAATTATTCTTAGACTTCTTAATATTTTCCCAGAAAATATCTGTTAGACCATTTTTCATTAAGTTCTGGGCAATCTCAGGTTTTATTATTATCTTTGACGTAATGCATTCTATGTCCACTGCGATCTGGTTTTGTGGTTGTAATAGTTCGTCGATTTCTTGCCTAGTGAATGCTTCGGTACACAGAACTTTAATTAATGATTTGGTCTCTCTTTCGTACACTTCTCCAAATATTCTTTGTACAATATTGTTTGTTCTTTCTCTTCATACCGTGATCTCTACTACTAGTCTTTCATTGTCCATATCCACCCATGATAGTTCGCTAGGCTCCTGTTCACCCCATTTCTCTATATTGACTTTATTGATTACTTGCTGCGTGTTTGGAGTCAATGCTATGTCGGTAGATTGTAAGAGTTTTTCTTCCAATAGCATCTCTTCTTTACTCTTACTGACCATTTCAATAATCTCGATGGGGCAATTTTTTCCTTCCTTTTGCATGGTTTCTGAACGCTTGATGATTTTGGTATAAGCACACTGAGGGT
>CABFPE010000911.1:205179-218841 GCA_900660155.1 Hofstenia miamia | reverse complement strand
AACTTGATATTGGAGGAGAAGAACGCGCCGGAAATCAGATATAGAACGTCCGCATGGCTGCTAGCGATATGGCTCACAGAAGAAAAAGACCTCAAGCTACCGGTATCCAGAAATCAAAGGGTAAAACTTACGAAGGCAAAGAAATTTGAAATCGCGTTATCACCAATGAATACACAAACAAAAAACTGGATATTAAAAGGTCACGTTGAAAAGACAGAATCGCCCAACAAAAATGAAAAACCGATGCAGATAATGGAGAAATTGATGAGCAGGCTGATAACAAAGTACCACCCAACGGGAAGAATGTCAATAGTGGAACTTGCAAACATGACAGGAATATGCCCGAGCGAAATACAAATATTCGAAGAGCCGATGCGAAAGTACATGTGGGGTGCAACTTCAGAAACAAGATTAAAACAACTCCCCAACCAGCCATGGATAACTACAAGGAAAATAGTCAAACGAAAATTAGCCGACACAAAAGATATAACAAAGCTAATCAGAGAGAAAAATATACAACAAGTGATAAACGAAAACATGAAACGGCACATGAGAGACAGCCCGAGATGCACTTTTACGAAAATAATTAGAAGGGCCGAGATGCTGAAGAAGGGTGGAATAACGACACCAGTGGAAATATGCGAAATGGTGACGAAATCGCAGCAAGAAATCATTAAAGAAGAACAACTGCTAACGTCATCACAACTACTACTGTCGCCACAAACGCAAACAGTGATCGACCGCATTAACATTGAAAAATGGGGAGACACAAGTCAAGACAGTACGATAGAGTGGATCGATACGGATGATGAACGATTCTTAGTAGAAATAAAAGTCACAAAAGAAAAAAGAGAAATAACAGAAAGAAACTATCAAAGGATAAGAGAGCAACAGACAGTTGCAACAATGAAGTTAATGTTTACGGAAGCATTCACGCGTACAGAGTTAGAGGAACTATTGAAGCCCTTCAACCAAATCGCGCTCGATGTTGAATGCATCACATCAAGGATTGAAATACAAGAACGCATACGCATAAAGTTAAGTAAACGGGGTCTAACACAATCATTCTGGGAGACAATCCCAGAGGCGAAGATGAATTACCCCGCCACCATTGGTTTAGCAACGGCATCTAATACAACGGGCACTTATGATGAAATTGAAAGATTAATTGATACAAAGATCTTATTGTGTACGCCGCCAAAAACAATAGCAATACCCATGGTACTGCCAAGATGGAGGCTCCCGAAAGAAGTCCGTCCAGCCAAGACATTTTTGCACGAATACAAATCATATGTAAATTCTCGGAGTAAAGCTATGGAAATGATACAGCGTGAAGATTATAAGAAGACGAAGAAGATATTAATAGAAAATGATAACAAGGAACGGATCTATATCCAAGGCATGATTACCCCAGACCAACTATATACAGAAGGGAAAGCGATACATATTCAACTCAAAGAACTGAGGAGAGAGATAGAACAACGACAACCGCGAGCAGTCATTTTATTCTCAGGAGTTAATGACATAGTATGGACTGATCTGTGGGAGCAAAATTACCGTTACTACGATGTAACGAAACGTGTGGAGATCATAATGATGATGCGAATCGGGAAAAACAATTCTGGCGATATATCGGAACAGGAAGTAATAGAGAACATTAGTTTTTTTTATAAGGACGTGGCAAACACGCGCAGTTTACGGAAGGTTTTTACATTCTTCTACCCGAATACGCAGATGAGAGAGGATCTGGCCCACACTTGGAAAGCAGACGCTCAGATGACGCTTTTGATAGCACTAAAGGGCATTAGTCTATACAAAAAATATTTTGGAATTTTCTCAAAGAAAATGAATGAGCTGCGACAACTGACACCGATAGCAGAGAACATTCGAGAAGCTCAGTTTCTGAAATACACAAATACCGTCACAACCAAACAGGAGGCAGTACTAAAGATGTCGAAACAACCAGAATATGCGACAATAACGTGGGAAGAAGCAGAGGCGGAATCACTTATACGACAAGCAGACACTCTCGTGCATGGGGAATGACCTGTGCTGTCCCTAACGCAAGCTGAGGAGGGCTTGTAGCATCATCCAAAAAGCAACTAAGCTGCAAGTGAAGAACAACGTCGAATGATTATTATTAATCAGAATTGATTGTAAAATTTAGTTAATGATCTTAGTTATTTTTGTAAGATGCAACTAAGCTTTAATATTGTTCAAATTAAGAAAACTTGTTAGCCGATCAAGAAACATTTGACAAATTAAATTGAGCGAAATAACGCTTATGTAGTTACAGCCATATTGGCAGACGAATCATTTGAAATTTAAAATCGGCAGGTACTTTTGTAGAAATTTTATAAATAGCATTGATTCAACCATAATTTTGATGAACAATAAATTCTTCGGAGTTTATTTAATTTTCATTTCTACTTTATCTGGTTTGATTATTTAATAAAATGTGCAGCTAGGCAAGTTGTGTTTAGTAGTGGCTGGAATCCATCACGGGATCGATTCTAGGGTCTTTGTGCCAGTCACGAAAGTGCACCTATGTTACGGTTAGGAGTTTTTCGATTCTTGCCTAGTCTGACTATCGATCAATACATGTATGAAATAATCAATGCCTGAAACGACTGGATAGTCGACACTTAGGAATATATATATGTTCTTAAATGTAGGAGACTCGACTATAATTGACTTGATAAATGACCTTACATGTAATACTATTAAATGTAGGTGTAGGAAACTGCAATCTTATTACTTAAATCATTAAGCCGATAGTTTTACGGTAATGGCTATTCTAATATTTTGTAAATGCAGTTAGTGTCAATGCCCGGTTGCTTTACTAAATCAAAACAACAAACACTTTACAACTTTGAGTTTAAGTCAGTTACAACTTTACTTGAGTGCATGCACCGAGCTAACGTAGGGTACACATAATTAGTTCCAGTTGAGCTGAGGTGGTGCCGTGGACTCAATCATTGGTTAAGAAGGAGAGGAGCTGTCTTGTGGAGATCGGCTTCGGGCAGGAGCCCATGGAAGAACTGAAGAGGAAACATCATACTGCTCTGTCACCTAAACAGTGATGGTTAATACTCAATTATTTAATTAACATAACTAGTTAATAAGAGAGAAAAGTCTGATGGTTCAACAAATGGGTAACACCTCACCCGCAGTTTACCAAGCATTCCTTAACAGTAATTAGACACGGCGTAATAAGCTAGGTGGAGGATGTTACACTACTATCTTTTGAATACTTTTGCTAATGTTGTAAAATCAGTATTGTTTGTTCCATATGTCCAGCCACACTGGGTCATTGACTCCTGAAAATAGCATCACTGTTTGTAGAGATCTCTTCTCTATTTCACTTTGCATTTCCTCTAGTTGTTCATGTATTGTGTATAGATTGTATGGCATTACGTTTTCTTCAATGTATATTCTCTCTTTGTTGTTTTCTGATAACATGATTTGTTTTGTCTTTTTGTATGCATCTGAAGTTATGATGTTCTTTGCTTTTTCTTTTGTGTTTACATAGGTCTTAAATTCATGTAGGTAGTCTTTTGCAATTTTGTGGTCTTTGGGTAGACACCATCTTGGTAATAACATTGTTTCAATGTTGAGCTCAATTTATGGGTAGCTGCCCATTGTTGTGGGTGATGTTGCTAAGCTGATGGTTGCTGGGTAGTTCATTTTTGCTTCTGTTATTTTCTCCCAGAATCTTTGTGTTAAGCCTCATCTTCTTAGATTTATTGTTGTAGTTGGGGCAATTTCAATTTTTGATGTTATGAATTCTACATTGATTGTCAATTGGTTGTATGGTTACAGGAGTTCATTGATTTTTGTTCTCATAAAAGCTTCAGTGAACATTATTTTCATTGTGGCGACCATGTGGTTTTCTTTTGTTGGCTGGAAGTTGTGAGTGGTTATTTCTGTTTCCTGTTCTCTTGTGATTTTTATTTCTATCAGGTACTGCTCATCATCTGTATCAACCCACTCAATGTTACTGGTTGGGCATAGGTTTCCCCATTTTTCCATGTTGATTGCACCTATTCTGTCTTGTGTTTTCAGTGATAATATGATGTTTGTCAACATCAGTAGTTTGTCTTCACATATTATTTCTGCCTGCGTTTTTGTTGTCATTTCTCAAACTTCTACCAGTGTACTTATTCTGGCTTTTGACATTTCCTCTGCTTTCTTAATGATTTTCATGAATGAGCATTTTGGTGTTTTGCATTTGAACCTCTCAGTTTCTTTTGCTGTGATTTGCTCTATGTTGTTCTTTTGCATTTGATTTAATATGTTGATTGTGTTGCACATTTTTCTTTAGTTTTTTTGTTAGCCATGGCTGTTCTTCTGTCTGAAGGAATTTGGTTTCAGAGGTTGCTCCCCATATGTATTTTTTGGTGGGTTCATTGAGCAGTGAGATTTTGTTTGGGCAGATGCCTGTTCTATTTGCTATAATGACTGTTGTTATTTTGCACATGGGATTTTCTTTTGTGATGATGTGTAGTATATTTTTATTGATGGTTTTCATTGGTTTCTCTGTCTTGTCTGGTGATGCAAATTTTTTGGTGAGCCCTTTTAGTAGCCAGTTCTTTGTGTTTGTGTTGATTGGTGAGAAGGTGATTTCATAATATTTTGTTTTTGTTAGTTGCATTCTTGTTTGCCTGGATATTGGTAATTGGAGGTTTTTGTTTTCATTGCATGATAGTGTATTTCAGATGCATTTGTTTCTTCAAATAAGTATTGTTTCAAATCCTTTTTTGTGTTGAGTATGTAGAATTTGTTTAGTTCAAGTAGGGTGGCTTCTATGGATTTGTGAAATTTCTGTGTGGGAGATTCAATGTTGATGATTGGCCACTGTTCTTCTGTTGTTTTTGTCATTTTCATCCCTTTCCATGTGTTTTGTATTTCTTTCAAATGTTCTTGATATTGGTTTAAGCTGCATTTTATGTGAAGCTGTGTTATCTTTTCGAGGTTGTTGGTTGTGGATGTTAGCTCTATTGTTTTTGCTTGTTGATAGAGTTTGATTGCTAACCACAGTTCGACCATTAATCAGTAGACTTCTGGCCAGTAATCTAGCTGGAGGTCCAGTTTTATTAGTTCTGATATTGTTGTTTTATTTGGGTGACGTTCTTTGATGAAGACGTTCTGTATGTGCATACACATAGTGTGTAGGAATGTTGGTATTGTCTCTTCTCTTGTTAGTGTAACTGTTGTGATTTGTGTTCCTGTACTCTCTGCTATGTGTATTGTCTCCTGTAGTTGTTTTTCGAATTTGTTTTTGTGTTCTTTGTCTTTTGTTATGTAGATTAGTAACTATACCATTTTCCGTCCAATAATGACATTTTTGCAATCAACAATGACATTTTTGTAATCAATAGTGACATTTTTGCAATCAATAGTGACATTTTTGCAATCAATAGTGACATTTTTGCTATCAATAGTGACATTTTTGCAATCAATAGTGACAATATATTTTTATCTATATATTGTTTGCATTTGTCAAACTTTGAACCATTGTACAATGTTTACATGTCTTTAATGCCAATGTACCCATGAATTACTATTTATGCTACTTTTATGCATGTAAATGAAAATTCACGACTTTTGAAGGCTGATTTCAAAATTTTTGTGGGTATCATAGGTAATTTACTCATTAGTCATTGTAAGATCAACAATTTCTTCGATATTTCAAATTTGAATATAAATAACCTAACTTTCAAATTTGAATACAGTGTACTACTGTAGAATCACTGGGGTGTGATTCTAGCGAACTCAAAGAGAATACAGTTCAAACTATCTCTATTTACAAAATGCTTTCGGCTTTATATATACAATATTTACAATATGTACAAATATTACAACTACCAGTCACTAACAAGAAAAGCGCGAGGTCTGGCCGATAAATAGTAACACCTACCAGTGATGCTACACTACTATCTTTTGTCAAAAATCCGCCCTAGTTATTACTATACTGACTTCAGCTATGCACGCAAAGATAACTGACGAAATTAGGAAAGCAATAATTGACAAAGAGGAATCTGGAGGAAATTATGTACAACTTGCAGCAGATTTGGGTGTAAAGAGAACGACAGCGATAGGGATAGTGAAAAGAGGCCGCAGAACAGCACGTAAACGGGGTGGTGCTAGAAGTTCGAGGACAAAAATGACTGAAGAAATGATGTCCACAGTGATTCGTACAATCGAGGAAAACCCTACAGTGACACTCAAAATATTGTCTGAAAACATCCTGTTGGGACATGTCAGTCAATCTACGATCTACCGACATCTCGATGGCAGATTAATAACTTATAAGATGGTGAGAAATGAGCCTGTAAGTAGGAATACCGAAGAGAACATCGAGAAGAGGAAGAGATTTGCTATCGACTACCAAAGAGAAACACGACGCAAGGTTCATCTGGATGAAATGAACTTTAATCTTTTTTGTCTTCGAAAGTTTGGAAGATCAGCTGTCGGGTCAAGAGCGATTGTACCAGTGAGGACGAGCAAAGGAACGAATTTGAACGTCATCTTGGCTGTCGATGATAATGGCTCAATTGTTCTGCAGCAAGCACATATGGGAAGCATCAAAGAGAAATTCAAAGACTTCATGCAGGAGTTGTCTTTGATGCTGACTGGTGAGGACGCAGTGATTTACATGGACAATGCACCCATTCATATCAAGGAAGCAAACTTCCATGACGTCCAACAGCAACATCAAATACGAAGATTCGACGCACCATACTCTCCGCAACTCAATCCAGTGGAAGGCTGCTTTTCAATCCTGAAAGCTGGTATAAAACGTCATCTTGGAAATCTTCATCCGCGACACGATCTTGCCGGTGCTGGAGATAACTCTCTGATTTCATATCGAGCTGGAATACTTCGGGATGCTCTTGAGCAAAGTATGCCTGATTTAACTCGAGCCAAAATTCGTAATCTATATCGTCGAGTAGACGCTGTTGTCGCTGACTGTGCACAAGGATTGCCTCTTGAAGCTTAGAGCTGCCTACTTTTGATGAATACATCGTTCTTTGTTCCAATATGCATTTTATTTTGTTTGTTGAAATACATATTATTTACATATTATTTACATATTATTTACATAGAATATATCCTTTAGAATTGTTTCAAAATCGATAAAATAACCTATTGAATTATAAAAAATAAATATAAAAAATACTGGGTAAAAAATAAATACATGCATGCACATGCAAAGATACATACAGGCATAAGTGATAAATACAAACAAAATAAATAAATGCACATGAAAAGATATATACAGGCATAAGTGATAAATACACACAAGAACAAATAAATATATCTAAAATATATTGTCACTATTGATAGCAAAAATGTCACTATTGATTGCAAAAATGTCATTATTGGACGAAAAATGGTATAGATTGATTTGTTTCATCTCTGCTATCTTGTTTTTATTTTTCATGATGTTATGGGCTTTGATCAATGTGAAGTTTTCATTGAACACTGTGTGCACTGTGCTTCAGAAATATGGTCTCTCCAGTGTTTTGTTCATTTGTTCTGGGTAACTGATTACTGTATTTATCATTGGGTGGTTTTCTTTGTCTAATATGAGTGGTAGGTTCATTTCATCCATTTTTGTTTGTCTCCTTATGTGGCTCCAGGTTTCTGGTGACAACTTTTTGTAAGCATTGTATTTCATTTTTGTTTTATCAATGAAATATGGGTGTAACTTCTTGCCGTCAATTGTTGACATCCGTTTGCTTCTTTCTAGCAAGCATATTGTTTGTTCAGATGTGAAGTAAGTTTGCTCTGAAGTAGATTGTGTTCATTCTGAGGGGGCATGTAGCATCTCTTGAGTTACTCTCAGCAGTCTTCTTGTGCTGGTGCTCAGTTCATATTCCATCTCTGAACCACGGGTTATGGGCTACAGTTGGTCCCCTTTTTCTTGATTCCCTTCTAGAGTGTCAATTTGCATTTGACCAGCTGCAGCTAGAGTGCCACTTACACCTTCCTGTGGTCACTCTTTCATCCACGTGCCTTTAATCAGCAGTGTGGAGTACTTGAAGGAAAGTTGGGACTTTGTTTCTTACCTTTCATCAGCATGCCCTTTAATTGGTTGTGTGGACTACTTGGTTCATAAGGCGCTCTGCTGTTTGTCACTGTGCCCTTTAATTGGTGGTAGTGAGTACTTAGCAATGTTGAGGGTTTGTTGCTGTTTGTCACCATGCCCTTTAATCAGTGGTGGTGAGTACTTAGCATTTCTTCTTCCTCTTCACTAATGTTTTCCATGTCCCTGGGTCTGGTGAGTCATGTTCTTTTCACTTGTCTCCTGGGGTTTGATTCACATTGCATCACTCTTCTCTTCAGTGATCTCTGGTTCATCTTGTTGTTTGATATTCCTAAACTGAGTTATTACATATAAGTACCATGTTTCAGAGTTATAATTAATATTTTGTTTTGCTGCCCTCTGGGGCATTACTCTTGGTTGTATATTATTGTCATCAATGTTGTGTTGGAATTCTTCTTTGAATTCCTCCTCTGGTAGACTATCTAGTTCATCCATTTGGTATGCATTTTTGCCTTTGTTTTTTAGCAGTTTAAATTCTGTGTTGTTATCTAAGGTGGCTCCTTCAATATCAGTTATTGCTCTTTTTAGGTTTTGAAAATGTAAGGTCCTGTTATTACTTAATAGATATTTGTTGTTGTTTAGTACTTTTTTGATAGTGTATGGGCCTGCCCATACTGTTTTCAGTTTTCTGACTTGGTTTATGTCAGTTGTTTTCATGGGTGTAAATGTGTAAACTTTATCCCCAATTTTGTGCATGTGTCAGTAAATTTTTTTATTATAGTTTTGCTCTTGTCTCATTGTGGATTTTTTTATGTTGTGGCACATTGTTTCATGGATGCCTGTTATCTTGTCTTTCAACTGTTTTATGTATTGATTGTTCATCTTGTCTGAATATTTGGAGAATTGTATGGATAATGGTGTTGTCACTTCCCTTCTGTACATTGCTTTGAAGGGGGTTGTTTGTATTGTTGAGTGTACAGAGGTATTGTAGAAGTATTCTGTCATTTCTATTACATCCCGCCATTTGTTTCCTCCTATTCTTGAGGTTGCTACTCTGATGAGTTTTATTAGTGTTCTATTTAATCTTTCTACTGCTCCATTTGCTTGAGGGTGGTATGCAGTGGTGTGTTCACTGTCTATCTTGAGTAGTTTGGTCAGTTCTTTGAACAGTGTGCTTTCAAATTGTGTGCCTTTGTCTGTTATGATTTTTTCCATGGGACCAACTTTTAGAACCCATTCTTTTAAAATTATGTTAGCTGTTTCTTCTGCAGTCGTGTTTTTCATTGGTACTATCCTTGTGTATCATGTAAAGTTGTCTACTATGACAAGTACATATTGGTATCCTTTGTTGTCCTTTGACAGCATTTTGATATCTGTATGTACTATCTCATTTGGTTTTGTTGTGATGATTTTTTGTAGTGGTGCCCTCTGCGGTGGGAAATGTTGTTTGTTATTGAGGAGGCAAGTTGTGCATTTGTTTATGACGTCTTCAGTTGTTGTTCTTATTGCAGTGGTGATATACTTGGAGTTGAATGCCATCTACGTTTGTGTTATACTGAGGTGCCCTCATTTGTGAGTTTTTCGTACCATTTCTCTCTTGTAGTACTCTGGTATCACTATTCTGTTCATTTTGCCAGTTGTGTATAGAAGTCTGTTTTTGTTTAACTTCCAGTTGTATCTGCTGTAATAGTTTTTTGCTGTTTTGAAAAGTTGGAGTTCTTGATTTCTTATTTTAACTATTATTTCTTTTAGTACAATGTCTTTGTTTTGTTTTTGTATTATTTCTTCTTCTGTTATTTCTTCTTTTAACATTATCATGGCTATGGCTTGTTCTTTTTTTGTCTATGTTGATTTCTGGGAGTTGCTCTCATATTCATTGTGTGGTAAGAATTGAAACTGCTTCTTTTCCCCATCTTTTTTTCAAGGTCTCTTTGATATTGTGGGAGTGATGTCCAGAAGTCTGTGTTGCTATGTAGTTTGCATTTTCTGTGTTTGATGGAGAATGTGAATTTGTTTAGGTATATGATCCATTGCAATATGATTGATGAAAATTTCTTTAGCTGTTGTTGGTTCTAACTCTGAATTCTTTCCCTATGAGGAAGTGCCTGAATTTCTTAATGCTTTTGGTTAGGGCGAGCATTTCAAGCTTTGTTGAGCTGGGCTTTAGTTTTCAGCTGATGAATTGAATTGGTATTTCTTTTTCATTTTATATTTGCCCTAGTGTTGCCTCTATGGCGACTTTGCTGGCATCACAGTCTAGTATAAATTGTTTGGAGTAGTCGGGTGTGTTTAATGATGGTAGTTTTGCAAGTTTGTTTTTTATATTATCAAGTTCCTCTTGTTGTTTCCAGGTCCATTCAAAGGGAATGGATTTTCTCATTAAGTTTGTCATGTTTGTGGTTTTCTCTGCTATGTTTGGTATGAATGTCCCATAATAGTTGAAAAATCCCATGATTTTTTGTAGGTCCTTCTTCATGTTGGGTTTCTCAATGTTTTTTATCATGTCACCACTCACAGTGCTTGATTAGCTTCTCATTTAATTTAAATTAATAACACTGATTAAAAAGGAATAAACACACTAATATGGTAAATTTCATCATCTTTACAGTGCTTTGTTTGTTTATAAATGAAAATTAATAAATATGTTTACCAATTAATCAAGTACCAGTTGCTATCCAATTTCTTAAGTCCATGTAATTATTCTTCTGTGTGGCCCATTTGTTAGGCTAAAATCAATGCGGAGTTTTATGTCCATACGCGTTTTGTCAAAAAGGCATTGCGACCAATATTTGCTTTTACAGTTTTTTGGCAAATTTAATATAGCTAATTTCTAATAAAAGGTTAATCAAGTTTTATGATTTGATTTTCTTTTTGTTCTTTTTCCTAGATTTAGCTTTTTCTTAGAGATTATGCTACAGTATGGATAATGATAGTGTTTGCTTTATAAGAAATTATCTTACAAATAGAATTCAATGGGTAAAAGCCAATAAAGTTTTTTTGAATTGGCTTCCTATCAAAAATGGTATACTGCAGGGAACTATTCTAGGCCCACATATTTATATAAATGATATGAAATGTTATACCAAGACCAATCTCATACAATATTCAGATGATACCTGTGTATTTTATGCAGACAAATCTGATGATAAGGCAATAAATGAAATTGAGTTAATATGTTGATCATTATGCAATTACTTTTCAATGCATAAATTACAAATTAATGCTGAAAAACTGACTTTTGTTTACTTAAGCCTCATGATTTTGAAAAAAATCATCCTAAAAAAATTTTAATAGTAAAAAATACCAAAATTCCTGAAGTTAGTTCCTTTAAATATTTAGGGGTTACTTTTGACTCAAATTTATTATTTAATGAATATGTTAAATCATTACAAAAGAAAATTGATATTGGTATAAAAACAGTAGGCCACATTCTAAAGCAACTACCTGAAAATGCAATTGTACAACTTCTCCATTCATTGGTAATTAGCCACTTTAATTATAGTAGTTATTATTTTCAAACATACACAAAGAACTAATTAAAAAGCTCAAAACTCAATATTAATGGGCCATTAATGTTTCTAAATGAAATTCTAGTGCTTTGAAAAAATATATTTATAAATGAATCCCAAGCCCTAAGCAGTTAATTCAAATAAACACTGCCACTAAATTTTATAAAATTGTAAAATTGCTTCCACCCTATAATTGCATAAAAATCCCAGAATTTTCAAACAAGATCAACAAAAGAACAAAAAGATTTATTGTAAACAAGTATAAATATAAAATAAAGTGAAATTCTTTTATAAATAATGGAATAAGGCAATGGAATGAATTTTCCCAAGAGATCAAATGTATTAAAAATGTAAAACACATTCGCAAATGTGTTAAGGAATTAATTCTAAAGCAAAAGTTCATCTGTGGAAAAGCTTGGATAGGCTACAAATTTTATAATATTGATTATACTAGGACAAGACTATAATATCATTAGCCTAAAATGACGCTTTTCTTGTATATATTTCATGTCATTTTTATTATTTTTGTACATTATTGACACTATTTAGAGAATTATCAATTTCTGAAATTGTAAATAAAAGTCTATAAATATAAAGTATCTTATCTTATCTTATCTTATCTTATCTTACTAATGTAATAATAGTGTATTACTGAAAGCATGTATATCTATAAATCCTTATAATGCATTGCATGTATAATCTTTTGGAAAATGAAATTGTCTTTATCATGTAAGTCTATATTTCATGCACCTGTAATGTTTAAGTATAGTGATTCATTAGTCAACAATGTATTATCACAAAATGCAAACTAACTGTCAGCTAACAATGTCATGTATATTAACAAATAATAGAAAGATGTGTGCAAACAAAGTAAACATGCAAACTAAATTGACCCTCTGTAAATAAAACAAAAACAAGTAAAAGTACATGAATCAATAACTTTGTTAAAGTAAACCCCATGTTCAATTTTTAACACAACTATTTTGCTTTTAATGTGTATTATGGCTGTTATGTCAAGTTTAACAAAATATTTTTCAATTTTGTATTTGGATATTAGCAAAATGAATTAATTGCATAGAATTTTTATAATGGAAAACTAGTGGGTCACTATAGAAATTAAAAACAAATGTGTATGTAAAGTAAATGACTAGCAATGTCATATATATTAGCAAAAAAGCTGGGTGCATGTAAAGTAAATGAACGTCCAAACTAAATTAATGTGCAATGTAGTATCTCCAATGTTACATATATTACGAAAAAAAACAAGTATGTAAAGTAAAATATTTAAACTAAATTAGGCCACATCAATAAGTAAGTCCCTAGTAAAAGAACATGAATCAATGACTATACAATGTCACAAATATTAATAAAAACAAGTGTGCTCATGTAATAAAGTAAAATAAACATGCAAACTAAATTAGGCCACATAAATAATATAAAAACTAGTAAAAGTACATAAGTCAATGACGTCATGAGAACACCTCCTGGCAATATCCATGGCCAATCAGAAAAAAGTGTAATCTTGTACTAGTCTCTTTAACTACTCAAAGCACATTCTTACAAAAAGTTTAATTTCTAGGTTTTTCTAATGATAGTATGGGTCTCATTTCTAGTTACTTGTATAATCATATGCAATGAGTAAATGTTAATGAATCTTTTTCAGATTGGGTTTGTACAAAAATTGGAGTCTCACAGAGAACAATTTTGGGTACCTTACTATTTAATATTTATATAAATGATTTGTCTGATTTAACAACATGTGATGTTATTCATTACGCGAACAATACAATATTATTTAATTCTAATAAATTTCACGAAAAACCTTTCAAACTCTCGAAAAAATTGTACTTCTCTCCCTAAATATTTTGCTTCCTTAAAGCTAAGAGTGAATCCTTTAAAAACACAATTCTGCATTGTTAAGTCAAATTCTGCATCTACTGATACCAGTAGTATATATTCGAGTGTAGGAGATCTAACTTTTTTGTGATTGGTCGAGAGGGGTGGCCTTTGACCTGAGACGCCGTGGATATTGCCAGGGGTGCTGTAGTGACGTCATGGAAGTCATGTACTTTTACTAGTTTTTGTGTTATTTATGTGATC
>CABFPE010000911.1:152654-173706 GCA_900660155.1 Hofstenia miamia | reverse complement strand
TAATTTGGCAGTGTCTATTAGCAATTGGCGTATTTTATTAATTGGTTAATTTATTAATTAAATGGAAAGCTAAAAACGTTTGAGCACTAGGGTATTCAAGGCAGTGGTCCACGACTTCATTTAAAGGGAGATAATTCGTAACAGCTGAGCGCCATTCCCAAGGCTGTGCTGTAGCTGGTAGCTGTTGGTCTGCCCAATGTGCTCCTAAGTTAGGTGTAATGATAGGGATTTTTCTCCATTATAGCTTTCCTATCGGTTGTTGTTCGTTTTATTACATTATTATGTTTACATTAGCCCTCATAGGAGAATTTACATTCTGCTTGTATTGGAAGTTTATCAACAGTATTACATTGTATTTAATTCATAGTCAACCTACGGACCTAATTCCTATGTTTATGCTGGCTGCTTTGATTGTTCACATGTGCGATAGGGTATTAGCATATAGATATTTATCTTTAGGATTATTAAATGTAAGGCATGATAACAAGCTAATGCATTCAGGTTGCGAATCTCCTTTATTTTACAACATCCTTAATAACAAGAACAATCAATGTGCTAAATTAATAGGTTATCCACACATTGTCACAATTTAATTATCACACAACATTTCATGCACTGAGTTCTCATGGCGGCGATTGGTGTTTCTTTCAATGCAAAAGTGTTCATTGGAAATAATAGTTACATCGTAGTTCTTCAATTACTCTTTGTGTTGTGCCTCATGTCAGGTGCATAACCCTGTACTTTGTACCAACCATCTCCTGTCTTGAATTTAAATTACTGTTGTTACTTCTAGTGGCAATTATAGTTGTTGCTTAAATATTAGGCTAAAAGTTAAGTAACTACAAGTAAGAACAAAATAATAGAGATGGAATTTGGAATCTGTCACCTACCTTACTCAGTAAAAATAGGAAATATTTGAAGTAGCTCCTAAACTACACTTAAGTTTACTTGTTGGAAGTTTGTCAAGATTCTACAGTAAACAATCAAAATGCATGCATTAATTTCTACTGATAGATTAGTTGGTAATAATAACACACGTGTATGTAGCAGTGCACATTTTGAAAACACACCTTTTACATGTAATGTTAGTTTCACAAAAAAGTGTTAAAACATTGTACATATACACTGTAAGCAATCACAAATTTCACGGGAAATTAATCATTAGTCACCAAAACATAGTGCTATAGTATGTATTTGTAATACACTGTTTTTTGCTGAGGCTCCAGCTGTTCTTATTTTTTTGGCATTTTGAGCCTTAAGTTGTTTTTATTTTGTTCTTATTTTTTCTAAGGCAAAACTGTTTAGAATACACATAATTTACCATGATAGCTATGGCTTTCTTAAAAGAGAATTTGGAATTGGAAATGGATCTCAAATATGTTACAGATTTTGGTTTAATTTACCAATTTTGGGCCATCTTTATTGTTTTAGCTCTATGTCAAATTTAGACATTGCAAATTCTACAATTATTTAAGTATCTAATGGACACATTTCTTTACAAATTCCCTCACTCTGCTTTTTGATTTTTTGGTGTACATTCTTTGGATGATATTCAACCAAGTTTGTTTAAAGGCTCATTTCTAATCACAAATGCAAGCCCCCATAATCACCCTGGTACACATTGGCTGTTGATTATACAAGATGACAATGGCAACATAATTTTGAGAGACTACCTTGGACATCCCTTAAAATATTATCTCCTAATTGAACACTATTGTCAAACCACATATCCAGGATTTTGCATTCATGAGGGTGATAGAAAAACAAGATTATTGCATATTTTGTGCTTTTATATTTTTTAATCAAATAGCATAGGTGCTTGTCTTTTCCTGAATTACCATTTATTAATGATTTTTTGTGTGGGAATGGTCTTAATAAAATTATCTAAAACTTCTATTTGATAATAAAATGCATGTACTATTTATAAAATATTTTGATAGTAATATAATACACACACATTACATTGCAAGTTCACTTGGCTGATAACAAACTCATAGGCAGGTGGTATATGTAATAGTTATTGTAACATTATCTGAAAAATATTGGAAGGTTGGGGTATGAATGAATTCACAATGTATTTGGACAAACCAATATATAATGTTTTTGAGCTTACTCTAATTGATATTGGATACCTGTCAAAATTTCTTAATCTTAAACACCAAACATGGTCTTTAAAGGATAAAAATGGAAACATACCATGATTGGAAATTTATTCAGGGCATATGCATAGTTTTCAAGAACTCTAGGAATATATAAATTACACACTAGACCCCTATGGCATTTTGCTAAAATTTAGAATGGCTGGCAATTTATTAATGGTGAAGAATGATTCAGAATATGAAATAAATTTAGCCCAAGCTGGAAATCTACTATGCTTTTACAGAAAGATATATTGAAAAACAGTAACAACTGTGATATTTTTGGGGGAATCATATTGTAATAATACACACAGACATTGTAGAACCTCAATGTGCTTGCCCATGTTGGATAAATGTCCATTATTGTTAACACACACAAAAAATTACAAATGAAAAAAAATTACCAAAAACTGCAAAAGAGAATTTCTTCTTTAGTAGCATTAAGCACCCCAACTCCTTCACAATGGGTAACAGCTAATTGTTTGTGGGGAGAGGACACATATTGACATTATTGGTGAATATGCACTCTAAATTTATTATCTTTCAATGGGCATCACTTAATTTATTCCAATGTAAAATATTCCAATTTGTTCCTTTAATATAAATTTATAGATATTTCATGTTAAAGCAAATTTAACTAATGTGGTAAATTATATATTCAATTGAAAATTCTGAGATTGGGATTAATTTAGCATTATTTTGCACATTGATGATAAATTTGTTAGAGCTTTTGAGAACCATTGTGTTATTGTTGTTTAATAATCTATACTGTTTGTAGTAATAAACTTGAAATAGATTGTAACTTAAACAGCATCTATCTAAACTTTTATTATTGATAAATAATCTTTTAGTACTAGTTACTGTTTTCATTGCATTGTCAATATTCATGTGAATTTTAATTTATTATTACTTTTTACTTGAAGAATTGTAGTGCAAATAACACAACCATACTTATGTATGGTTATAGTAGGTCAGACTCCTACTGAATCTAAACATTAAATGATTCAGCAGTTACAAATGCTGTAAATATATATTTATAAATACTGTTTGTTTGCATTACCTGTAAGATAAAATTATTTAAATTCATATTAACAAATAAAGCAAAATTATGTTATAGACAATATTGTTTTACTAGTGCAATTTTTGTTTTTTGCAATATTTATAAAATAACTTATAACAATATATTTAGCTTAATTATAGTTGAGATTAAATATTTTAAATACTGCAAACTGTTGGATGATATTAATATTTGTTTACATTCTACATTCTATTTTATCAATATACTGACAATTAACGCAAAATTTATCTTTTAATTTTGAAATACAATTAATTCAAAGCATATGTCAATGAAAAGCCATATAAGGTTCTTCAAGCATACACATTCAGATGGATGCTTCCTGTCATCAGTTTGTAATCAATTATGATAATTTACAAGACATACTTTATGTAGTAGTGTTCATTCATAAACAGAAACCTTGAATTTGATTCCATAATAAAATAATTAGAAGGTAACACTTGAAATTAAAATGAATAAATATGAAATTTAGCTTTTCAGCACATTATATATTTAATTTCTTTTATTGCTTGTTATTTTTGATTACTAACATTGTAAATCTAAATCAGCTAATAGAGAACATTTGTTAAATTAGCAGTGGTGACTCTCAAATCAATGTTTTTCAATCTAAATTCCAAAACCAATTTTCTCAGCAATGTCAATATCTAATTTATCACTGTTATTAATTTTGCATTATTATAAAATATCCACCAATGTACGTTAAAGGGACAAATTGGAACATTTTACATTGGAACAAATTATAGCACACCCTTTCAATGACTAAAGTGTCTGATACATTTTAACAGTGATTTTATTTCAGTCAAATGCTATAATTCAATGCAATTCTTAGCACATAAATAAATTGCAAAAATATATTAACAAAATAATTAACTTGAAAAATAAATTTACCAAAAAATACAATAAATAATTAGTAAAATGTATTTGTAAAATAGGTGTGATGTTTACAAAGTTTCTTTGTTCTTTGTTATAGTTTACATGTTATACATAGTTTTCAATTATGTAGGCACAATTTAATGCATGTTTTGCTTCAATTAAAGATGGTCTCACTTTAAAAAGACTTGTTTATTGCCATATAATGATAAAGAATGACATGAATTGGTGATAGGTCAGAGATTAAAGGCAATGCATTTCGGACTGGCAAATTCAATGCATCTATAATTAACAAGGTATGTTGGTGTATAATGGCTTATATTTTATTTTCATTGTCTATATACATTGTTATAATATTTCTCTTTCCATCATACATGTTTTGCTTTAAATGAATTTATTTATACAGTAGGTTAACAAAATGCTACGTACATCTTGTTTTAAGCTTTGATGAAGAAAAATGCCCATGTCAGGTTCCAATGGTGCCAACAAAGATGCAACAGAACAGTTGGCGACTGGAAACAAGTGATCTTCAGTGACAAGACTCAGATAAAATTTTGAAGCAATTTTGAAGCAAAGTTTGAAAAATCAAGTTATTTCTTGGGAGAACCTGGATTCTGTTGTTTGAGCAATTTGGAATTTGATTTCTATGCAAACAATAGAAAAATTATATGAAAGCATGCCAAATACTGTAGAGTGGAAATGGTTCTAAGAAGACATGGATGATGTATTAAATACTGAAAACTGTTTTATTTTTATTTTGAATATAGGTGTATGTAGCATTTTGTCACCTCAGGTTAGTATTGGTTTATTCATCAATATACATTAATGTAATATTTCTCTTTTTCACAGTGCATGTTTTTCCATTAAAAGAATTTATATGTTATTGGTTTATCAAGAATTTTGTTTTTGAACGTATGTGTTTAATTTCTATTTTTCTTTAACTAGCAATTGACTGAAAGGAATTATTTATATGTAATCATTTTGGTTTAATTTCTTATTTTTAGATAAAGTGATTTTATAGACATTGTTTTTCACCTATAAATTATTACTTTGTAATATTCTTGAAATTCTATCTCTTAAATACTATGCATTTGTATTTTTTACATGTGAACAATAGACTATTTACAGAAATTTATACATTTAGAAAGTCAAATGCATCACGGGGTTTACAAATTTAATGATTGGAAATGATATCTATCAATGGAAAAAGCGTCATCAACTATGAATAACAGATGTGTCATCGTATTCACATATTAAAGTTACAAAAGCAGAAAGTCCATGTATTGTATACAGCAATGTAAAAAAAGTTATAAAGCAAATAGAAGTGAAAAATGTGCAAAGTCGACAAAGCAGTGGAAAGTGGAAAACCATGTAAATGTATACAGCCATGTAAAGTCATAAACCAAATAAAGTGAAAAAACATGCAAAGTTGAGAAAAGATGTAACAGTCTACAAATGTGTACAACCTGAAAATTCACGTGCAAAGCCAACAGAAGATGTAACAGTCAGCAAATGTGTACATCCCACGAAAATTCATATAAACCAAAAAAAGAAATGCAAAGAAAAGTTTGTTGTGTAAAACTAATGTAATAATAGTGTATTAATGAAAGTGGCATGTATATGTATAAATCCTAGTAGCAACATTGCATGCATAATTTTTTGGAAAGCAAAATTGTCTTTATCATGTAAGTCTATATATCATATGCCTGTAATGTTTAAGTATGACAAATATTTTGTTCTGTTTTCTGAAAAATGAATTAAACATATGGAATTTTTTTACAGTGAAATAACAGTGTATTTGAAAACGAAGTGTATCATTTTGTATGTAATGTTTAGATTTTCCAAAAAAATGAATTAAATGTCAGTGATTATTCATTAGCAACATAGGAAATTTTTTATGGAAAAGAAAATTATTAGTCAGCAAATGTGTTATTACAAAACATGGTGTAAACCCAATTAGTAAGGTAGTGTATGTAAACACCAGTAAGCATGCAAACTAAATAACATGTGATATAGCAAGGTATATTAACAAACATGTTATGAAAATTATCATATAAATAAGTCACTATAGCAGACATGTGATATAGCCAGGTATATTAACAAACATGTAACGAATTGAGCATATAAATTAGTCACTATAGCAGACACATGTTTATGAATCATTGTAAAATCGAGCCTTGTAAATATTAATGAGTCAGTAATTACATCATCACTAGATGGCGTCGCAAACCCCCTGTCAATATCTGTGGATGAGCAATGACGTCATTTTGTGACCAGGGATCTGTTTATATAATACTACTGACTGTATTAGTTGAATGCTCAACTATGGCAATTGAAGTCCTTAGTAGGCATTTTTTGTAGGCCTACTTTTACAAACACGCAAATATACTTCATTTAAATAAGAAAACAAAGTTTAATTTTAACACTTCAATGTAGTTTCTTTTAATATATGGGCATTGTTTTTTGGGGTAATTTTGTTACCCCAAATTATAAATTCTATATTATTGAATATAAAATAAATAATAAAGAATTGTTGTCAATCTACATAAATTCTTTCACTTACAGCATGCTGTTTACAACAAAATTTGAATGCTTGTAACACTTTTCTGTAGCATTTTGTAATTATTTAGATGGAAAAAGGTCTTTTCTACGTTCTTTTTCAAGTGGAGCCCTATTGTCTTCTTTAATATCATAGAGTCACTCATCCATTGACGCAAATAGTCACACATGTATTTTATACAGGTATTAATACAATTATTACTACCAGACCTGTCAACAAGCCAAGCTTCTAACGTACCAAGCCAAGCCAAGCTTGAACACTGCATTGAATACACAATGAGCCCAAAACAAGCCTTTATTAAGCCAGGCAAATTTGTAGTTCTGTTTTATAATTTGTTTATTCAGATTTTTCTTACTCTTTCATTCAATACACCTTTTTTATAATCTTATTTTAAAATGCTTATTAAATAATAGCAAGAGTGATGTAAAAAATTTGAGAGCAAATTTTTCATGTTAAAGACAAACTCATGTGCCTATCTCCGGCACTTGCGACTAGTGCAATAAAGACTTATTATTTGTTCATTCCTCTTTTTTCTTCTATGAAGTTTGTTGTAAATTGTACTCATTGAGATACATTAAAGATGTCAAGAATAGAGAACTTACCTTTGCTCAAATATAGCCAAAGTGAAATGCTGTGAAACATAATGTTAACTGAGGAATTTTGCAAATTCTCTTGTATATAGTGCGTCGATTTTTTGCAAAGTGCTAACAATTTTTCAAAAAATTATTTAAAAGTTGGCATGAAGTAAGCCAAATGTCCATAGCAATGTTATAAAATTGATTTAGATATAGGCTAGCTTGTTTCAATGTGACTGTTTTGGGAATAGTTATTTCGGCATTTTATGCACCAATCAGTCTAACTTCTCACATGTATTGTAATTGGTTAAGTGCAAAACCAGATTTCACATCTTAATCAAACTAGCTTCTCTGTTAAAATTAATCAAAAATGAGGTTGATAACTGTAGTGGAAATCTTGCTGCTTGTGACTGTCGCATACTCGTCTTTGTGCTGGAAAAGAACACAAACTCGAGGTGTGGGCATCATTCCAGGTGTTTGCAAACCTAATGAGGAGAAGGATGGGTTGCTGTGTTATTCCAAGTGTAAAGCCGGCTACAATGGTGTTGCATTTGTTTGTTGGCAGGTTTGCATTAAATAAGAAGTTTTCGTAATCTAATGAATACTATATTTAGAACTGCCCATTTGGTTTTCACGATGACGGTGCTTTTTGCAGAAAACCTTCATCTTTCATGATGCCTCTTCTCAAACCAGGGTGCATGTTGATATTTGAGTTAGACCGTCGACATAATCGTCGTCTAGCATTATCAAGATGTTCCGGATTTGTCTATTCGTATGACAGTCAAGTAAAAAATTCGACGGGTGGGGTTGCTTGGCACTCATTCATATTTGCTAGGGAGGAAGAACACTGAACAGGATTAAGGATCAATTTAAGAAGTCAAACCCTTCCATTTTTAAAATTCTTAAAGATTCTAATTATACTTGTGTTTTTTATTGATTTTGTCTTGTTTTCATTGATCCTTATAAAGCATTTTTCACGTATTATAGTAACAATTTCTTCTTTGATTGGTTTGGGTACGGATCATTGTTGGACAGGTCAGGTCGGGTCATAGGTTAAAAATTGAATGAACATCACTGTGAACATATTTCATGTTCAATATTAGAGTTCAAAATTTCCTAATCCAGGAGAACTAACATCATCAAAATATCTTCATTACTTGAATCTTGAATCATAATTGAAAGAGCTTCATCACCAACTTCCTCAACTATTTACAAGCAACATTAAAGATTTGAAAGGAGAGTTGCATGTATGCAATGTAAGATATAAAATGATTTGACATAGTACAGTATTCTTAATATTTGTTAGACTAAATAACTTGGGGTGACGAAGTTACCCTATATGACGATAATCATAGAAATGCAGTTAATATTGTGAATAAAGCAGCTAATCATTGCTGCTTTTTAGCATTATTAGGCATTTAGGTTTATATAAAAAGACATAAGTTTTTGTTGATTTACCGGAATGTCCCGTGTTTCAGCAACGTAATTAAGGACTGTGGGGTTACAGAAACACCCCCAAACGATGTAGAACGGTTAAAAAAAATTTATTCAGGGCAAATAGATTTATTTGCACATTTTCAAAAGAAAACTACAAATAAAATACACTTTCTTGAAAATCAAACTGAATATACGAGCAGATGTTTACTAAGCACTTATCTACCTCATATAAAAACTAGCTTCTCTGTTAAAAATTAATCAAAAATGAGGTTGATAACTGTAGTAGAAATCTTGCTGCTTGTGACTGTCGCATACTCGTCTTTGTGCTGGAAAAGAACACAAACTCGAGGTGTGGGCATCATTCCAGGTGTTTGCAAACCTAATGAGGAGAAGGATGGGTTGCTGTGTTATTCCAAGTGTAAAGCCGGCTACAATGGTGTTGCATTTGTTTGTTGGCAGGTTTGCATTAAATAAGAAGTTTTCGTAATCTAATGAATACTATATTTAGAACTGCCCATTTGGTTTTCACGATGACGGTGCTTTTTGCAGAAAACCTTCATCTTACGGACGAGGTGCTGGCTACCCCTGGAAGTTCGGTGATCCACTAAATGACAGTAAAATGTATCAAAGATGCAGAGCAGCCAATCCAGGAAATCCATGTGAAAAATGGGGTGCAGTCGGTACGCATTGTGTTATTGAATTCCAATTATTAATTGAAAAACAATCCAGGAAATTTTTGTGATAAATGGGGATTAGGTGGTTAAAAATTGAATAGACATCCAGTTATTTAGTTAAAAATGACTTTATCTTGACTTGCATAGACTTTGAACATTGTGGAATTATTACAGCAATGTTTAGTATACCCTAAAAAACGACTTTATGTTGCCTTGGATAGAATTTGGATATATCGAAATTTTTAAAGCAATGTTTAGTATACCCTAAATGTCGAGAAGGCTTCCATAATGCGGCATGCTGTATTTGTTCTCCTAACTGTATATGGGGTATGGTGGACATAGGAGTAAGCTGCACTAAGAAATCCTACACTCGTGCTACACACACTCCTGGATGTGGTAGTAGTAAGGAAAAAGATGCTGGTTTGTGCTATCCATGGTGTCCATCAGGATACAATGGCGTTGGACCAGTTTGCTGGAAGCGATGCTCTGGAAGCCACCCAGTTGATTGCGGCATGGCTTGTGCTACTAGCAAACAGGCTTGCATTGAAGGAACTTCGGAAATGGTAAGCACTTCCTTTTCAAGTTAAGATTTTGATTTGACTTTTAGGTTACTTCTGTTCTTGAGGTTGTAGTTGATATTGCAGCTGCTGTTGGAACCGGAGGAGGATCCGCTGTAGCCAAAACATCAGCAAAGGCAGCCATTAAAAAAGCCATGCAGTCGTTGGGCAAGATGACCAGAACTCAATTGAAGAATAAAATTAAGAAGGCTGCAAAGGATGCTGGTAGAGATCTTGCTGAGAATACAGTCAATGCCTTAGCTGATGCTGCTGAAACCGGTGAATTTGATTGGTCCAGTCTCGATCCAACTGGTATCGCATCAGTGGTGAAGGCATATAATCACAGTGTTTGCTAAATTCCTATTTCATAACTGAAAATAAATTTATCCCCAATTGTTTTGTTGCATATACATATGTACATATAATGTCTCTCTATTAATATTTTCAATATATATATATATATATATATATATATATATATATATATATTAAAATTGACTACACTTTTTGACGCGTTTCTATCTTTTATTGATAATCGTCAGAGAATTTTCCCATAAAATTTGTTTACAAAACTATAAACTACACTTTATAATTTACTAAAAAATTGTATATGATAAGATTTAAAATAGATGAAATCTTTGAAATTTTTTCATTTGCTTGTTCAGTATGTTGGTCCATTCTAATTTTTTAAGTATAATGCTTCCCCTATTTTTGTATTGTTAGTTTTTATAAAAATGTTAAAATTGTCTTTTTTAATTTCATAATGGTGTTGAAATATTTCAGTATTAAAATGTCCATTAATATGCTCTTTTATGCGTTTCCGAAATGGCAGCTTGTTTCTCCAATGTACAATTTGCTACAATTGTCACAGTGATATTTATAAACTATTGAAGAAACTAAGTCTTCGGGAATGTTGTCTTTGTTCTTAAAAAGGTGTTCAGTTTTCAAAGTACTAATAATTGGAATAAGTCTTGATCTTATGAGCTTTTTATTGATATTTACTAAGTTATTTGACAATTTCTTGATGTTGTTTTCTATATTTGGAAGTTTCCAATATATTTTTTGCTTCTCTTGATCTTGCAATAATTGAGTTGTTAACTTTATTTCATTATCTTGTTGTAAAATTTGTTTAGTGATAATTTTCATAATTCATTTATGCGGATAACCATTGTTTTTAAAAACTGTGTACAATGTGTCAAGTGCTGATGTTAGTTGCTTTGACGCTGTTGATTTTATACTTCTTGTCACAATAAGATGTAAATGGTATGTATAAGCCAGTGTTGGTGATTTTGAAGTGATAACTTGAAGAAAAAGTTGTATGATGATTTGAAATTTGAGTATCTAGAAATATTAGTTTGTAAATTTGATTTTCCATTGTAAATTGAATTTCAGTCATTTGATTGTTTAAATATTTTAAAAAATTATTTGCTTCATCTTGGTTACTAAACACCGAAAAGATATCATCAAAATATCGTTTATAAAATAGAAAATCATGATTAGTAAACTTTCTTTCAATAATATCCATTGCAAATTGAGCCATGGTTGGGCCTAAGGGAGATCCCATAGACATACCATCAATTTGATTATAAGTAGGGCTATCAAAAGGAAAAGCATTATCTAAGCATGCCATTTTCAAATGTTCTTTTAAAGTATTCATTTCGATTTCGATATTTCCTGAGGAATAATTGATATTATTTGCAAACATATATATTCTCATTTTTAGAAATCTTACGAACATTTGAAATTAAGGACTTTACTAATTTAATTTGTTTTAGATAACTTTTCATTGTATAGATGATGTCATTTCATAAATCCTGAATGTCCTCCTCCTGATTTAATTTTTCATTTCTTAATAGATTTTGAAACATTGTTTCGGAATATATTTCTATTTTGAAATTATTAAATGTTGATGGTCAACTCATTTTTAAACCAAATGATAAAGCATCATGTTGTTCTTTTGAAAGTTTGTAACTGGATAAATTTAAAATGGTATCAGTGACACAAAAATCTAGCTGGCAGGTATGATAAATATTTATCAAAGATGTATAGTAAATTTTTTAGAATTGTCCATCTGGATTTCATGATGATGGTGCTTTTTGCAGAAAACCTGCTCCTTATGGACGAGGTGCTGGCTACCCCTGGAAGTTCGGTGATCCACTAAATGACAGTAAAATGTTTCAAAGATGCAGAGCAGCCAATCCAGGAAATCCATGTGAAAAATGGGGTGTAGTCGGTACGCATTGTGTTATTGAATTCCAATTATTAATTGAAAAACAATCCAGGAAAATTTTGTGATAAATGGGGATTAGTTGGTTTAAAATTGAATAATAGACATCCAGTTATTTAGTTAAAAATGACTTTATGATGCCTTGGATAGAATTTGGATATATCGAAATTTTTACAGCAATGTTTAGTATACCCTAAATGTCGAGAAGGCTTCCATAATACTAAATGCTGTATTTGTTCTCCTAACTGTATATGGGGTATGGTGGACATAGGATTAAGCTGCACTAAAAAATCCTACACTCGTGCTACACACACTCCTGGATGTGGTAGTAGTAAGGAAAAAGATGCTGGTTTGTGCTATCCATGGTGTCCATCAGGATACAATGGCGTTGGACCAGTTTGCTGGAAGCGATGCTCTGGAAGCCACCCAGTTGATTGCGGCATGGCTTGTGCTACTAGCAAACAGGCTTGCATTGAGGGAACATCGGAAATGGTAAGCACTTGCCTTTTCAAGTAAGGATTTTGTTTTGACTTTTAGGTTACTTCTGTTCTTGAGGTTGTAGTTGATATTGCAGCTGCTGTTGGAACCGGAGGAGGATCCGCTGTAGCCAAAACATCAGCAAAGGCAGATATTAAAAAGCCATGCAGTCGTTGGGCAAGATGACCAGAACTCAATTGAAGAATAAAATTAAGAAGGCTGCAAAGGATGCTGGTAGAGATCTTGCTGAGAATACACTCAATGCCTTAGCTGATGCTGCTGAAACCGGTGAATTTGATTGGTCCAGTCTCGATCCAACTGGTATCGCNGACTGAAGTCTCAATAATTAATTTCCAGTTAACTATCGATCTAGTTCTCACTCAGAGTGGTCTGGAGCAATTCAGTTCTTGCAAGGCGGTTCACTTCTCTCGAAGCCATAAAGATATAACGATAACGAAATAATCCTATTATGTAGTTGTATGTTATTGGTTTTTGATAGAATCTCCAAATTACCTATAGTAAACGTTTAATTATATATATAATATCTGTTTATTATATAATGCATATTTAGAGGGAAAATTTTGTACATTGACGATGCTCAAGTTGACGAAATATATCTCATTTAGTCTAATGTTTTTATTAAAATTGTTAAAGATCATTAACAACAATAACACTTAAGTAGTTCAATTTTCTCTTTTGATCTTTTTCTAATTTTTACCCATTTTTATTTGGTATAAAAGGTTTAGTATCAGCTTCTAAATATGAAATTATAAGACAATCATCGGAAAAGGGAAATTCTAATCATATATATATATATTAATAAGAAAATATGTTTTGAGATACTAAGAAATAGTCAATAAGTGTTTCGCTATTAATACTAACCCTAGAAGGAATAGTTTGATTAATTAAAGAAATGTTAAATGTTGAAATAAAGTTTGATAACTTTTGTTTCTCTCAATTTTATTCAGAAATTTCATATTCCAATCCCACATTAACATGATGTTAACGTTTTTGCTTAAAGCGGTTGTAATTTCATTTTCAAGTTCGCTGGAAAAAACTATTTGTTCACGATTTATTCGGCCAGTACGAGATGTTTATCAATTGCTTGCGCTTATTATTATTAGGATTTATAATCTCACCCAGAGGCCTTCAAAAATGTAGTTATTGCTGGTAATATCGGACCTCAATCTAGGCTTAAGCGTGTTAGAAACTAAAAATAGAACACCGCCATCTTTGGTTTTGTAAAGTTAAAATATCATTACAATAAATGAGAGTATCATCTGCAAATTGTACATGATTACTATTAATGTGCTGATCCATACAATTTACATATAACTTAAATAGTAATGGACCCAGTTCTGGTCCTTGGGGTACTTCATGGTTTAGTTCCAATGAATTTTATATTTCTTTAAATTTCACATACTGGTATCTATTACTTAAATAACAATTTATAATTTTAGTGATTCATTAATAGAGTTATTAAATAAACTTAAACTTTTCCAATAAAATAAATGGTTTATTGAATTAAATGCCTTTGAAATATCTAATGAGGTTATATATATATATATATATATATATCTTTTCAGACTTGTTTACTTGAAATATAGCCTATGCTATTCCAAATTATTTGTTGGAAATGCGTGCATACGTTATACTGTAGATGTACAGGATCTATTATGTTAAGTACAATTAATTAGAAACAATTATCAATCCAGGAAATCCATGTGAAAATGGGGCACAGTCGGTATCAATTAAATTTTCGAACATTTATATTTCATGTATCAAATAATGTATAAGTAATTTCATTAAGTTATCTCAAATTTGTTAAGTTATTGCCATATATGTTTTAAGCTGTATCAATTAAAATTATATTTTCTGTTTGGTATATCCGAAGTGTAAGGAAGGACTCCATAATGTTGAATGCTGTATTTGCTCTCCCAACTATATTTGGGACATGGTTGACATAGAGGTCAGTTGCACAAAGGACTCATATACTCGTGCTACTATTTCACTTGGCTGTGGTGATAAGGAAAAAGATGCCGGTTTGCGCTATCCATGGTGCTCAAAAGATTACTACGGCGTTGGCCCAGTCTGTTGGAAAAGTTTTACAGGAACTCATCCAGTTGATTGCGGAATAGCATGCGCAACTAGCTCACGAGCTTGCTTTACTGAAGTTTTCGAAATGGTAATTAAATTTATGTATACTACACATTCTATCTTATTTCATTCAAGACATTAAATACGGAGATGATAGATCTGTATACGTTCTTTTATTTCGCATATTTATTGAAAAAGAAATTTAGTAAATAAAGCGAAAGATTAATGGAAAGCTCATGCAAATTTGATGCTAATATTCATGAAAATTTTTTAAACAAATGGTTTCTAAGTAAAACATGCTTGTCCTTCAAACAAGGCTTGCTCACTTGAAATGTTGAAAATAGACTAAAATATCTTTACCCATTCCAACAATTCTGAAAAATACCAAATAGTTTGATTTATCTGTAGAATTGTTTTAGTTTTCTGAATATGCATCCATGTACACTGAAGTTATTAATCAGGTATTAGATTTTCATGTTGGAGGCTCGCTGGTGGTATTAGGGCACTCTTAATTTTCAATAATCTATGAAGAGATGCTTGCAATTAAAAAATTTTTATGAATATTTGTGGACTTCGAAATTAATTATTAACTAACAAGTATAATATTGAACAGAAACAAATTGTGAAAATTGAAAAAAATAGCACTGACATTTATAATTTTGCAATAATTATAATTTTGGCTGATTGTATACTTGTGGTTTTCATTGTCATATATAACTAAGATATTCTTTCAGTCTTAACTTATGTAATCGTAATCAATATGCCAGATGGGCTTTCCAACATTTAATTCAGCATTTATTGGGCTCTTGATAGTTTAATCTGCAATATTTAAAATATAAATGTGTTTCTGTTTCTTGGAAGACACTGAACCAGTTTCAATAAACTACTGATTTGCTGTCATTGAAACCTTAGTTTTTCGATGATAGCACCAACTGTCCAACAGAGGACAGCCAGTGATTGAATACATAGGCAATGCTTGCTCGCGCCTAGGTCCTCTGTTAGAATATTTCTATAATGATCCCTCTTTCTCTCTCCATTTTGTGAAATTCAGACTTAATATGTATCACACAAAATTTAGTATCTAGAAAAATATGTCTAGAAGCAAAATGAGATGTGGCTACATCACATAAATATTGTAACTTGAAATAGTTTCCCAACATTGTAGTCTTATTAACATTATGTGACTGTTTTCCTGTGAATAGCTTCTCATGATTTCAATCAAAGCAGGTGCTGTTGCGCTTCAATGCGCATATGAGTCTTACAGAAAATGATAGTTTGGTTATTAGTCATGCTCACTGCAAACATCGTGGGGATGCTGCGAATATTTAAGCCAAAAAATATTTTTGATTTGCACGTTAATTTTTCATAATCTTATGACTTATTTTTTATTTTTAGCTTCGACTGCTTTTATTCTTTGTTTTTGGATCTATAAAAAGACTCCAGAACACCATTCGCTACGGGATCGGCAAGGTTGACTATTTGAAAGTCCTAACTCATATAGCTTTTAATTTAGAGACAAAATAGAGTTAAGTTTGACTAGTCCTTGTGATAATTTCCATGTTAAAATTTGTTAATTCCTCTTTCATTCAGCAAAATTTAATATAATTTTAAAAGTATTGGGAAAAATTCAATTTGTAAGTCGTTTTGGATATCCTTAGTTTATATATGCTAAGTCTTTGGTTTGAAATTGGTGAGGAAATACAAACCGTTTGTTAAATAAGTTTATGAATTGAATATGCAATTAGTAAAAAATAATGCAAAACATTTAGGTTAGCTCTTTTCTTGATGTCGTTGTAAATATCGTTGAATCCGTAGGAACGGGTGATGGAGAGTTCACTTGGTCCGATCTTGATCCAACAGGCCTTGCAGCAGTGGTGGCGGCATATAATCATAGTATTTGCTAAGTTATATTTTCTTTAATACTGTTAAACATGAATTAAATAGTTTTATTTCATTCTTTAATAAACAATTTGTGTGACATTGTTTGTATTTAAATGGCAAGTACTAAGTCATAAGCAAGTTTAGGTTTTGCATCGTGATAACGATCAAACAACTATGACTTTGGCCCAAAATTTTTATTTCGCTCTGTATACATATTAGTTATAAGCCTAGTGCGTTCCTTATTTTATATAAACAGCAAAACCAAATGGTTAAATGAATAACCACTACACCTTTTACTGTTCAATATGTAGAATATTGTAAAAAGTGTATTAATTTATAGTTTGTTTGTTTCTTAGTTTCATGTTTTAATAAAGTCATAGTTTGATATTTATTACAAATTAAATGACTTATGTTTTAATTTGAATGCGTTATGTTTTAATTTGAATGGAGGAATTTATAATTTGAATGCGCTAGTTCTTATATTGAACGGTAAAAGGTGTAAAATCCTCAATCCAAATAAGCATAACCATAAAAGGTTTAAGCTGTTTTCGCTTCAATATATATATATATATATATATATATATATAAATGCTATAGGCATTGTATTTGACGGTACTAAGCTCATCTAGTTGTTCAAAGCTGATATTGCAATAAGTGTTCGGAATGATTAATTGAAGTGCATCATCACAATGGCTATATCCTTTTACATGCATTTAAGTTTACTGATTTTGTAATTTATCTGGAATTTTATTAATAAATACAATCAATTAAAATTACTACCATTATAGATCACCATTTTATTTAATTGGGCCCTGTCCTAATTTCTATGTTGAAAATATGGTCCAAGCACAGCGAAGGTTTTTTGTCATTTGCAAAGTTCAAGTTTTGAAGAGTTTTTTTTATTTCAAATACCAATTAAAACATTAGGCCCGGCCGGCCCAAATCTCTATGTCGAAAATAGGACACAAGCCCACCCATCCCGACCCAACTTAAGACACAACCCAATTCCAACTCTACTACACTAAGACAATTTCTTTGTAAGAAAACCACTCGTGTGCAAAACAAGAAATACGGAGCATAGCACAGTTCAACAATCTCCTATTATTGATACTGATAACAACGCTTTTCGGAATTTATTCTTTAACCGGGTAACAAAGCATTGGAATCTTTGCCAGATATTGTGGTAACACCGACACCAGTTGAAATATTTAAATACCATTTGCACAGTGTTTATCTTAGCAATTGTTTATTTTAGGTAAGATTTTCTTAGTATTATTGTGTCTTTATACATTGATTTTATTTTTTGTTTACTTTCCGTTCGCATGTCAGTGCTGCTGTTTGTGACAACATCAGCCCTTGCCAGGGTTCATTGTACTAATAGGTCTTATTTCTTATTATTTAAATTATAATTTTAATATTTTATAATTTGAACAGATTGTTCAATGTAAATATATATTTGATTATTTAGATATTTATATGTACTACTAATTTTTTAATGGCAACCACCTGCGTGTATTCCACTTAATAATGTCAAAAATTCCAAAGCAAATGAAGAATATTTACCCATTAGCACTAGGTCACTTACCCTATATTTGTGATGATGTTTCTCAACCATGTATTCATTCTGTATATTTTACTGAAGCTTCAGTCCATTTTTGTTGCCAAAATAGCAAAAATATGGAGTAAATGCATTCATTGATATGGAAGGTAAATCAGTCACATAATGCTGACAGTGCAGTGATATGTGTAGGATACACATTAACAGAATAATCTGGCCAAACATCAAATAGTAATGTGTTAGCATAGAAGTCAATAACTTTGGAAGTCAAATCTCGGATCATCTGCCCTAATAACTTATGTAATGTTTAGAAAGAGGTATCAGTGATGAAGTAACATGAATCAAAACTTCGTTTGAAGAACCTTAGAGTGAACTGTTATGTAATACAGTGAATCGTGCGGCACATGCTCATTTGGTAGTACTCCTGATCATCATTACGGTCCAGAATAGGATTTCCTCAATTTGAGCAATGATTATATCAACCAAACTTAAATTAGTACATTGACATTTCTTTGAACATTCTTTTGGAATCAAAATCTGTGTGATCGTTNAGTAACAAATATGCGGGGAAATAAATATTTACAATTTACTACACTATAATAATAAAAAATTACTGCATGCACACTAGAATAAATTTAATGTTATCATGCTTTGTTTCTTATTTAGTAATTGATGTTTCTTTGTTTGAGCAATGATTATATCAACCAAACCTAAATTAGTACATTGACATTTCTTTGAACATTCTTTTGGAATCAAAATCTGTGTGATCGTTCTCGCCGTTCTTCTCTCTAATTGAATGTTTCTGGAGGTACACAATGATGGTTGCAAGCATAATTTTGTGATAATAACTGACGGTGTCATTGCTTAGACGGATAATCTTTTTGCATGGATAAAATTACCAGCCTTTCTTGAAATCTTCCAAACTGCTTTTGGGCCGGTAGCCTATCCCATCTCTGGTGTACAATAGCATTGACTTGAGATGACATTGGTAAAGATATGCAAGGAGATGCAACCTACACTGAAAGTGGAAAAGGAAAACTAACTGACATGCATATAAAGATGTTTCACCAAGTAGCAGCTAGAAGATCTGCAGAAAAAAGGATATTATGATTATCAGCAGCGCTCATATTTGTCGTACCTGGTAAAATTCCATGGAAATAGGCGTAGGTAGATCATCTTCTACTTGACATTCCTATAATTTGTGTGGGATTTGCGGAGGAAAAAAGGTTTCTATGTCTTGCTTGCAATGTTTCCCCTCTTACCTACCTCAAAGTTTATATTTTTGAGGCATAACTAAAAATATTGAAAAAATTACGAGAGCAAATAATAAAAAAATTTTGATAATTAACACTAAAAAGTCTAATTACACACAAAATAAACATCACAAAGTCTTCAAATTTTAGGAAAAATGAAGAAATGGAAAATTAAGAAGCAACTAGCACATAATAGAAGGAAAAATTTAAAATTAAATGAAGAAAATGGAGTAACTGCGTTTCTGCAAAACTACTAAAGGGGAAATGGTAAGAAAGCACATACGTCATTTTGCTTTTTTCAATTGTGAGGAACTTACAAATGGCTTTCCTGAATCCCCTTTCTTGACTTTATTGCAGTTTTTACATTCAATGATTGTTTCTAATATGGGTTGGTACATTTTTCAACAAAATAAAACTCAAAATTATCGAAAAAAATTATATTTTACATATTGGAATCTCTTTTCTTCATTTCCTTCAAGAGTATTTTATAGAGATTCGATGCAACTACTTCTTCTCCAATTATGTTTGATATCAACCTCATGAGTTCATGAGAAGAATGACCAGCAGTTTGTGGCATCCACTTTATAGTGTTTAAAGCCATTTTGGCATAGGAATCTGAACGTGGAACAAAAAAACTAGGTTGTAATCCCGTCAAAGGTGTAGCAACTTGAAATGGATTGACAAGCTGCACTGTGACCCCTTCATTGGAAACTTCTTTTTGAAGAGCGCGGGTAAAAAAATTTACAAAAGATTTTGTTGCACAGTACACTGAAGAAAGAGGTGCTGGCGAGTTTCCAACTGCTGAGCTAATATTGACTATTGTACCGTGTTTTCTACTTAGCATGCCTGGTAGAACAATATTAGAGAGCTTCAAAACAGTCAGGCAATTTAAATTAAACATACGTTCTGTCATTTCCTTATCAGTCCTTATGAAAAAATTCAAATCATATGTACCAACATTATTAACTAGAAAGTCCACAAACACATCTTCCAACTGAGTCTGAATTGAATTGTATACATCAACTTTACTTAAATCCGCCACAAATGTCTTCACTTGGACTTTGAGGGAATCTTTAAGTTCTTTAGCTACAGACGCTAATTTACTTTCAGTTCTGCTGATCAAGATAATATTGTAGTTCTTCTTGGCTAACATGAACGCGTAACTCCTCCCTATTCCATCAGTTGATCCAGTAACTATTGCCCAGCGATCAATTTTTCTTTTTCTAATGTAAGGGAACACTTGAGCAATGAAAAAGAAAAATTCACGTTTAACAAGACCTAGAAGTTTACACAATCCATATAAACTGAACAAATAAAATATTATTACAAACCAATGAGAGCGATCGATGCTGATCCATGTGACAATTAACAAAGTGTTCAGGGCAGAAAAAATCGTAATCACGGTGTTGAGCGTTGCGGAATTCATTGTACTAATGCACAAGTCAGTGCTAGTAATTATAGAAATGTTTACATACTAAGATCTAAATGTTAACACGCTTAGTTCGAGCTGCAAATTTAATCGCAGTTCTGTACAATAAATGGGCGAGATGTTCATTGACGAAACAAATAGTGTAAGAAACAAAGATAGTTTGAGAAGAATTCAAGAGATGCTATTGAAACCACTCAACAAAAACCGTTGCAAAATTTATTAATTTCTTTTGAAGGATATTTGT
>CABFPE010000911.1:139497-149810 GCA_900660155.1 Hofstenia miamia | reverse complement strand
CTAATTAGATCCTTAAAAGAACTTTCTTCAGATAACTCAATATATATATCCAAATTTGATAAAGGTAATGGAATTATAGTAATGGATAAGTCGATGTACACAACTAAGATGGAAGCAATTTTAGATGACAAAACAAAATTTGAAAGTGAATGTAACACTAATATTTCATCAAAATTTATTAATGAAGAGAAATTTAATAAAAAACTCATAGAAATGAAAAAGAATGGAGAATTGAGCAAAGAATTTTGTGAAAAATTCAGAAGTACAGGTTCACAACCTTGTCGACTGTATGGTCTCCCAAAAATTCATAAAGATGTAACGAATCCTCCAATGAGACCTATACTATCAACTTCAAAATGTAAATTTGACAAAATGGCTTGACAAGTTACTGAAACCTTATATTCCAACCAAGTAAAACTTGAAAGACACCCCTGACTTTCTCTCCAAATTATCAAATTCTTTTGATTCAAATATAGAAGATAAATTTCTCGTTAGTTATAATGTTAAGTCTTTGTTTACAAACATCCCAGTAAAAATGACAATTGATCACATCATAAAACTTATTCCACAAGAGCAAATTTCAATTAGTCATGAAACACTGCGACAATTACTAAATATGTGTTGTCTTAATACTCCATTTTTCTTTAATAATAAAATTTACAACCAAATTGAAGGAATTGCAATGGAATCAGCCCTAAGTCCTGTGTTGTCTTAATACTCCATTTTTCTTTAATAATAAAATTTACAACCAAATTGAAGGAATGGCAATGGAATCAGCCCTAAGTCCTGTGTTGTCTTAATACTCCATTTTTCTTTAATAATAAAATTTACAACCAAATTGAAGGAATGGCAATGGGATCAGCCCTAAGTCCTGTGTTGTCTTAATACTCCATTTTTCTTTAATAATAAAATTTACAACCAAATTGAAGGAATGGCATGGGATCAGCCCTAAGTCCTGTGTTGTCTTAATACTCCATTTTCTTTAATAATAAAATTTACAACCAAATTGAAGGAATGGCAATGGGATCAGCCCTAAGTCCAACAATGGCAGCATTTTCAATGGACATCATTGAAAGTAATTTTGNTATATATATATATATATATATTATGTGTAAGCAAATTGAGCTTTCTAATATTATTTGAATGTGACGACAGTCTTAAATATCGATTTCGATGTGTTACGATCATCGTCAGTTTACAAAATATGCGGTAAATAAAAAATTCAAATTATGAAAAATTCCCCACCTATCGATTTTATATTTTGCTTGTATTTTTCATTAGCATGCATCATTAAAAAACAAGCTGAATATTTTTGAACAGTTATAATTTTGTAATTCAATAACAGTTAGAACAATTTATAGTGATAATGTAAATTAGTCTAGTGTTCGAATTTCTTGTATTACAAGAAATAATTTTTTTTGGTATTTACTTCTAAGCATTGACTGAATTTTTTTGATGATTTCTTCAAAATATGCTTAATCTGTTAATAGCTCACGATATAGAAAGGACATTACAAATTTGAAATCCCCCTAATATGGATAAGAGTATTTTCTTAATCTATATTCTAAAATCACACAAGATCGCAACTATTCGCGTGGGTGCAGCTTTGCATGAAATGTTCGGCGCAGCACTTACAGAGTAATTATTATGAGTTGATGCTTCCATCATGTGCTATCTATCTAAAGAAATAGGCGATCTTTAGAACTTTCGATTCTCTGTAACTAAGTTAGAGTGAATATCTTTTAGTTGAAATATACATAATACGAATGCAGTTCTATTAAAATATTCAATGTTAATGGGTAAAACTATCTCATATGAGTAAAACTATGATTAATTTATTGAACTTTGCGGGGCCATGGCGCCCTAAACTTCAATTACAAGCCACGGGCCTGTATATATATATATATATATATATAATACAAGACTTAAATTAATCAAAAATAAGGTTACAATATATAAAAAATGAGTTATTTATATGAAGATCTAAATTTTCTACATTGAGAGCAACTGCAAGAAATATGCCACGCGTACATAATATTTCTGTCATTCCTTCTCCTTATATAATCTTCAAGGAATTCTTTTAATCTCTTCTTGAAAATTGAGTGAGGTAAATAAAAGTCTATATCAGTGTTTAACATCAAATAATTTGCTGAATACACTATCCTATCAAAATAATTTGATAAAAAGAAATGTTGCTTGATTTCAGAATTTTAAATATTTTCTTTGAAGATGATCTTGTACTAATTAATTGTTTTTCATAAGAAAAATAATTAGATGCTGGTATATATATATATATATATATATATATATATATATTGTCATGCTTAGTTAAAGCACTGTAACTTAAATTATTTAGAGAAACAAAATATTGTATTGCTGATAATAATGTATGCAATGACATATATGACTGCATGTCTGCTACTGTTTATGATACTGCTGATGAGCGAAATTGCTGCAGCTATGGTAAATATCGGTGTCTTTTTTCTCAAAGCTGTCTTGCAACTGAGAATTTTTGCAAGGAATCTACGGATTGCCAAAATAACATATGTGGAAGACAAATACCCATTAAGTGCTTAGTTGTAAAGAATTTTCCAATTGAAGCTCATGCCTATCATGAGGTAATTTTAGATTTTACCTTTAAAAAGTTTTCATGATATTCCGGCCATCTACACTGTAAATATATATATACAATATATATATATATATATATATATATATNCATATTTTGCTTTGTTTAAAACAAACAATTTTAATTAGAAAAATCACCGTTTTAATCAAAGCATTCATTTACAAACTTACTGCATGCTACATTCGACATTAGAGCGTAGAGCCTAACGATTTATCACCATATCACCATTAAATATTGCTGTCAGTCATTCTTAGATCCCATACTAAAGGACTCTTGTTATTTTCATTAAGTTCTCTTAGCTGCTAAGCAAAGCAATCTATAAAATAACAATCTAACAGTAATTTTAGAAACACACCTGCCAATAATATTGCAATATCATCCAAAATATTGCAATATATTGTAATAATAATGCGATTAAACCATAAGCCTATAAATTTATTGCAATATATTTCATCAGATAATTTGGTCCAAAATATAAGTTATATATGCAAACACGGGACGAAAACATTTTACAAATAAATTCGATGCTGCCTATTATCATTTCGAGCTCTGCCTATATTTGCTAAAATTTTGCAGTTGTCTACTCTGTTTGTAGTTGGGTAAAAGAATTTCACTAGGAAAATATTTCTGATCAACGAAAGATCGAATTGCGTCAATTGATGCATTTATACTTTGAAATGCATTTATATATATATAAATATATATATATATATATATATTTTGAAAGTTTACTTAATGAATTGGGGCTGTCAGCAGCGCTGATTGCGGAGATCGTGGCCAGATTGAGATTTGGTTGGTGGTAGCAAATAATTTGCGGCAAAAATATTTTACAATATATAAACTACACTAAAACTATAAAATGAAAGCTAAAATAAATATAAATACTTAGTTGGATTAATCTGTTTATTTAATAACTTTGTTTTGTCGATGTTGGTAATTTCAATGGCTTCTGCAATTTTTGTATATTTTGTTCTTCTAATGATCTTAAAATTTTCAATATTGATATTATGAATGTGATTAAAAATTTCTGATGTTATATATATATATATACATGTCAAACCGAAAGTTTTAAAACAAGAAAATACTTATTTCAAAAATAATAATATATTGCAAACACAAGTAAAACGTAACTAAATATAGTCACCACTGTTGGCTACACAAGATTGAAACAGCCTAAGCCATTATAAAATGCATAATTCCACATTTCAGAATGCATTTTTTCAATGAATTTTCCTACAGATTCCTGTGCCTTTTCCATCAATTTTTTATGACAAGAATTCAAGTGGGTCCCTTTAAGTAAAATAACGCAGTTATGTGAATAAATATCATATTAAAATATTTTAAAGCTTATTAGCTTAACAGATCCAACACTTAATACATTTTCCTGCATTACCATATTAATAACTACACTTGCATTTGATTTTACATTAATTTTAACTCACAACTTTAAAACTCCGTCTTTTGGATTTTCAATAATAAATTAGGTTCGATCTCGTTTACATATGAGAATCCATTCTGCAGTTGAATAAATCATGTCGTAAAAAAATTGATGCATAAGAAAGCTCATATAACTTAGATTTGAATGTTGATGATTAATGACACATTCTTTCAAATAAATTTCGTCCTCAAATGTTTAAGAAGATCTTACCATTTCAAATTCGTGATAGAAGCACGTTCCAAATGGCAGTATGTATTTATTGCTATAAAATTAAATAATGAAAAATTCTGAATTGTGGAAAACCCATCATTCATCATCAATATTTGAAATCATATATTTCTAGCCTTTGCTGATTTTTCTATAATGCAAAAATACATTACTGCACAATGATCGATTTGCACAAAAACTTCAATGCAATTGGAATTTATGAAATTCATTGATTTTTACAAATATCATGCAAAATGTAGTTCAATTGCCTTCTGTTGTATTCTATAAAAATCTAAGTGCATGTAATTTCTTTAGTTTACATAAGCATAATTTTGTATAGCAAACTATATTCATCGATTAACTACTACTATTGCAAGATTCAGGCGATTTATATTTAGATAAAATTAGAAACTATTCAAAAATCAATTAGATTTTTAATTTATTTTACAAAAATGTTGCAAATATTCGACTAAATTATGTATTTGTTAAAAAAGATAGAATTTAGTTGTGAATTGGTTTTGTAGAAATTTTAATTTTAAAATGGTTGAGAGTATGTTGCATAAGTAACTCGAGCTTGTGTAAAAGTAAATGTTTGTTTGATTGTAAATATGATGTCTTAATAATTCTATATTTTTAGTTTGATATTCAATATATCACCATTTTGTAAGAAAATTAATTTTTTTTGGACTGTAAATTGATTATTGTTTCAGAAATAGTTAAAAATCAATACTTAAATCTTCATATATTTCCAGCGATTTACAGATTTTCTTTAAACTGCAACAAAACATGCACAAAATGATTTCTTTATAAGTGTAAGAAAGTTTAAACAATTAAAACATATGAACTTTTAAGTAATTTATTTTTATTCAAATCTATTTACGTTTCAATTACATACCATCTTTACAAATTCAAATACACATTTTCCAGGCTTGCTGTGAGAGTGGGGATCTCCACACCACACCACATGTGGATTGTGGGGATTTGTGGGGCAAGAATCTCTTTAACTAGCTTCAATAATGACTTTATAAGTAAAGCTTGACAATGCCAAAACTTATTTTTTCAATAGTAATTATGCTCTCTTGGTTGAGAAAGAAATGAATTGATTTGATTATAGCAGTCATAGTATGGTCCAACTTTAAGAATTTATTGATTTTTTGAGATATTTCACGAAATAATTGATATTTTGTGAATTTTTTTAAAGTTCCAAGAATAATAAACATTTTGTATAAAATAAATGTATATGCATTCTGTCTTATAACGTAAACAAAACTATTCATTTAAGACTGATTGAGTCGCTCTAGTCTCATGGGTATGCATAGTGTTTTTCAATGGTCACACTGCATTGCATATGCATCACACGACCTGTAGCAGCTAGCTCTAGCACTGTAAATTTATTGCAGTTATATTTTGCTGTGATTTAAATTTTGCAGCAAAATGTTATTTCTCAAATGCCGTTACATTTAATTTGTTTTTCAACTAAATATATTGACATATTTCTGATTTGATTGTAATACACATTTTTGTTTTTACATAGAGTAAGAATTTACATATATTTTAGTTTCTTATGTATTGACAATGCTAAATCGTCATAAAAAATATATACTCACTAAACAAACTGAAATGTTCCAAATTTGTATTCACAGCAAAGGGAAAGCTGATTAAAGTTATACAAAGAATTGATATATAAAAATATCAAAATTGTGTTTTGCTAGAAATATAGTTATAATAGATTGAAATTTGTGTATATGCAATATCAAGATTTTGAGTCGCCATCGTGGCGTACGCAGGGGGATGTAGTGCAATATCCTCTCGTCAGGATTTCAAAAGTGATTATGACTGGATAAATAAAAAATCGTTCGGCAAAAAATTTAAAATATAAGATCGTGAAATGCATTTTATGATCTCTTTTTTCAATATTTAAAAAATTTTCGCGGAACTTCGCCCCGCTTTTGGTCATGACCAAGATGTCCCCCGTCAGAAGATCCTGCATACACCCCTGACCACCATGCGTGATTTTCTAGAGTAAAGCATCTTATATACATATATATATATATATATATATAAGTGTGTGCTTATGTATATATGTAGGCTGATTAATATAAAAAATTACACATGACGATGCAAGGAGTTAATATTGCATATACGCAAATTTCAAACTATTGAAACAATGTATCTAGCAAAACTCAATTTTGATATTTTCTATATATCAACTCCTTGTATAATTTTAATCAGCTTCTACTTTTCCGTGAATATAAATTGGGAACAACAATGGACAGAAGCTTCAGTAAAATATACAGAGTGAATCCAAAAGCAGTTTGGAAGATTTCAAGAAAGGCTGGTAATTTTATCCATGCAAAAAGATTATCCGTCTAAGCAATGACACCGTCAGTTATTATCACAAAATTATGCTTGCAACCATCATTGTGTACCTCCAGAAACATTCAATTAGAGAGAAAAATGGCGAGAACGATCACACAGATTTTGATTTCAAAAGAATTTTCAAAGAAATGTCAATGTACTAATTTAGGTTTGGTTGATATAATCATTGCTCAAACAAAGAAACATCAATTACTAAATAAGAAACAAAGCATGATAACATTAAATTTATTCTAGTGTGCATGCAGTAATTTTTTATTATTATAGTGTAGTAAATTGTAAATATTTATTTCCCCGCATATTTGTTACTGATGATGATTTTCAGAATCGAAACCGGTCTATATTTTTCATAGCGTTTAAAAATGAATATTGCAAAGCTCAGTATAATTACTTTATATATATATATATATATATATATATGTTTGATTCAATATAAAAAAAACATTTACCGGCCAAAACCAGCCGAAAACCGACCGGCCGGTTCCAACTCTGTGTTGTATCATTAGTCAATGCAGTTGGAACAATAGTTATGAAATCTTAGGTCCCAGGTCTTACATAAACATGATACGTTAAAATAATAGCATTATTCGAAGAAATAGACGCCATTTGATTCATTTGGGAAGCCATCCTAAATTTTAAAGCATGCCACCTATTTTAGTGACCTCTACAAGACCTTCCTACATTTGAAAGACAAGATAGCATAAAAAGAAAGACATTGAGGATAGAGCTCAAAAATATGTCAGTCGAAGCACTGAATACATGAGAAGACTACACCAGTTAATACAAAAACACCCTCAGTTTGTTAGATGCCCTAATGATTCTCTTCAAAGATTCGTTTGACTCAAAAGTTGAAGGGAAGGATGTTGTATTGGTAGTTATAATCATTACACGAATGCTTGGCCAGGGAGTTCATGAGATCGGTGCTTGTCAAACGTACCTGCTATTAATTGTAAATTTTATCTATATATATATATATATATATGCACCACTGTAACCTTACATTTCTTAATAAAATGTTAGTTAACTTAAACCTCTATTTTACAGTCCTCACCATAGTTATACTTAGTAATGCTTTTTTGAAATTTGTGACTTGATAATAATCTAAATTTTTGAAATCTTTTACTGACTCATTGTAAATCGTTAAGCCCGAATAAAATCGGTTCACTTCAATTGAATTTGCAATGAGAAATATATTTTATGCAGATTTGGAAATGGTTCATGCAGAATCACAGTCCGTCCCCTTTGTAGTAAATGCAAATAATCGGTCCGTTTAAATAATATTCCGTTTCATACTTCATACTCAAATGAGATTATACGCAGATTATTCAATCAAAAATATTTGGTTGGACATTTAACAGACGAATTATGTAATTATTTATTATGATTGTAAAGTCAAAAAAGTTTAAGATATTTTCTTATTGTTTTTAGGTTAAAATCAAATATTTAATTAGTGATTTTTTTCATTTTTGTAAAATTGCTTAGCAAAATTTGAATTCATGCCATGTTCTAATGCCACTCTAGAACAAATTTATTAAAATCTCCTCAAACGTTTACGTCGACTCTTAATAATAAAAATAATAGTAATAGTAATCATAATAATAATGAAAATAATAGGCCCCAGTGGGCAAGGGGTAGAACGCGAAACTGGGACTGAGAAGACCCGGGTTCAAGCCCTGCCTCGACCGTTTCCTAATATGAAAGTGGAGACAAAAGAAAAAGCCTTACATGGTCAGAGGCTGCGAAGAATCTCCGGTCAGGCGGACTCCACAATCGGGAGTGTGAACTTGAGAAGTGGTAGCATATTATCCACACAGACCAATGGACGGCGGCATAAATGGACAGATGAGCAGAACAGAACAGCACTGGAGTGTTACAGAAGAGGCAGGCCAGATGAGAGGGGTTACAGGAAGAGAATATTGGGAGAATGGAGGAAGGCAGGAACGCGACTAGAAGTTAGAGAACAGAGGCTTGCAGGACAAGTGCGAAAGTTGCAGTTGGATGAGAATAAGGGGAAAAAGAGAGTTGAACTGACTAAGCAAAGGGAAGATGAAGTGATAGACGTTGTGACAGAAGTGGCGGAAGCAGCAGAAACAGTGGGCGCAGAAACTGAAGCAGCAATCAAGGAAAAAATGAAGGAAGAAATAGCAATAGAGACAGCAAAAGTCAATAAAGTGTTGGAGAGGATAGATGCTAGGAGTGTCACAGAAGTAAATAGCTTAGTGCATGTGAGGTGCTGAAAAATGTAGGCATGAACATGAAAAAGAAAAGACGACAAGAAGATAAGAGAGAGACAGAAAGCCGGCATGGGAGAAAAGAATTGAGAATAAAGTGCAAAGAATAGGGAGCAAATAGGGAAGATCAGGACAAGTAAGGCAGTACAGGACAGGTGCAGGAAAATTTAAGGTAAGACTATAGAAACTGCAAGAGGAAAGCTTAAGCAGAGATTAGTTGCAGAAGCTGAGAAACTGAGAAAATATAGGGCAAGAGCAAAGCAGGCAAGAGACATTATGAAGTTTGAGACCCAAAAAGGAAGATTCTACAAAGAACTAGATGCAGGGGAAAAGACTACAGCTAGAGCAGGCGAGGACGCAGAAAGGTTCTGGGAGAATATATGGGGAAGTGCGGGATCAAAGATAGAGAGTAAGCAAATGCAGAAGAAATTTAGGCAATGCTGAAAGAGGCTTTAAAGAAGATCAAGAACTGGAAGGCGCCAATAACATGTCTGCCAACAACTTGGAAATTGCTCATTTCTGTGATTTCAAGTAGGCTGGCATGTCACTTAGAACCGAACAGGTTGATACCAGGGGATGCAAAGATCAGTTGTTAATAGACCAGGCAGTAGTGGAGAATTGTAGAAGAAGAAAGACAAACTTAGCAATGGCATTGATAGACTACTGGAATTCGTATGACAGCATATCGCATAGGTGGGTATTGAGGACGCTAGAGGCCAATGGAGTTTAACGGAAATGGGTTGAGTTTCTAGAGAGGGAGATGGGAAAGTAGCTGACTGAGATAGACGGGCATAGGTTGAGGCTTAGACGGGGTATATTCCAGGGAGACAGCTTAGCACCACTAGTGTTTGTAGTTAGGGTCACTACTGGAGGTCATTAAAGAGTTAAGGAAGATAAGAACTGAGAGTGAAGGAAAGACAGCATACCAGAGTAGGATGGAATTAGAGAGACAAACAAGGTATAGACAAAAGGCAATGCATGGAGAATACTGGAGGAACACAGAAAAATGTGACTGAGAAGAAAGCAACAAGTGGTTAAAGAAGGCAGGACTAAAATGAGAAACAGAAGCACTGATAATGGCAACACAGGAGCAAGCAATAAGAACAAACTGGGTGAAGAAGCATATAGACAGAAGAGTAGAAGTAAATGATAAGTGTAGGCTATGTAAGTTGGCGCAGAATGAGTATAAGTTCAGGCATAACAAGGTGGGACGAATGCTACATTGGAGCTTGAGCAGGCAGCATGGGTTAGAAGCAGGAGACAAGTGGTATGAGCACAAACCACAGGGAGTCATAGAGAATGATAAGGTTAAGATACTGTGGGACTTCAACATACAGACAAGCAAGGTAATAGAAGCACGGAGACCAGACATAGTAGTAGTAGACAAAGAGAAAAGATTGGGAACAGTGATAGACATAGCAGTACCAAAGGA
>CABFPE010000911.1:110726-125253 GCA_900660155.1 Hofstenia miamia | reverse complement strand
GTCATATGGATTTTTTGCTTCTCTTAATATACATGTATCATCCGCATGTTGATAGATCGTTCCGTTTTTTAAAGTATTCGATATATCATTGACATACAGTGCTAAAATAAAGGGGCCCTAATATTGTTCCTTGAGGAACACCTAGATTAATAGAAATATAATCATAATAAGTGTTGTTATTTTTTACCCGTTGTCTTCGGTTACTTAAGAAATTTATAATGAGATTTTTAGCACTTTTACTGAAACCTTGATTTTCTAATTTGTTTTCTAAAATATTAAAATTCATTGAATTAAAAGCTTTACTAAGATCCAATAAGGCAATAGATGTCGACAAATTGTTATTCAGATTTGATTTAATTTTTTCTGTAATAGATAATATTGCGTCGGTTGTACTATACTTAGGCCTAAATCCAAATTTGTTATCTGATAGAATACTATTGTTATTGAGAAAAGCGTAAATTTATTAGCTAAGAGCTTCTCAAATATTTTAGCAAAGTAATGTGTAATACTGATAATTGATAATTGACGGTACTAAGGAATTTTTAGTGCACATTTATAATGAAATCTTGGTATTTTAGAGGAGGCCTGGGCCTAATCAGGATGAACTTGCACACTCTTAGAGAAAAATAATTTATACAAAATCATTTTTATGAATTTGTTAGAAATTTTATATTTTTTACGGATAAAGTTGTTACACTGTCTGAAATTTATTTTTCCTATAATTGTCCACGCAAAATGATTCGTATCATTTGTAAAAATCAATGCCTTTTATTAAATGATACATTTGCTATGTCCAGCAAAAAAAATTGACGAAGCTTTAAATACATGTTTGAGCATGTTATTTCTATAAAGATATGTATACATATCTACGATTATATTTCATTTTTAATTGTTTCTTGCAAATATTTTAATTTAATATTGTTGAAACAATTTTTACATAATGAAATACATATGCAATGGTTTCCTGAAATTGAAGCTCTGCTAATTTTTCACTATTTCTGATTGCACGGCCTGTCCTATGAGGTAGCTTTGATTGCACGGAACTGAAACCATCGGGTACGGGACTAAATTTCACGAGACTGTACCGGGTCTACGATTAAAAATTTACATTTACCGCTTGGCAAGAACCAATAATGTGTAGTCAGGCATGTCTCTACTATAATGACGTTAAGCAAATATGGTCATTATACTCTGCATTTAAATTTATTTGATTATTAAGCTGTTGCAAAGATGTAAGATGGTTTGGGTCGGGTTGAAATATTCAATTCCAAATCGATTTTAGGACAAAATTTTTTTTCTAAATATTTAAAAGTAGTTCATATTTACACCTAAACGAAATTCGTATAGATCTAAATGATACATTTATTTAAAAGTTCTTTAACACATAAAGTTGTTTCTGCATATATATATATATTAATTTTCAATGGAGATTATAATGGCTAAATGATAGAAATCTTTTTCATAAAGCTAATATTGCGAGATTTCCTGTGCACTCAAATTTATTTTTAACCCAATCATTAAAGATATTATTGTTCTTCATGTCGACTGATGATCAACTACGTGTGATCAATGTGTTTAAACAGAGACACTTAAGACCACTGAAATGCTATATTTTTTAAATGCGAATATCAATACATGTAATTTTCAAATATAATAGTAATGATAATAATAATGTAATTCTTATATTAAGCATATTTTTGTAAAGCAAATTCTAGTGCGCTATAAAATAACAAAATATTTGTTTAAATATTGAGTTCAGCTAATTGTAGTTCAAAGAGTTCTGTTTTCAGCAATTTCTTAAAACTTGAGAAAGTTTTTGCAGTTCTGGTATTTGCACTAAGATTGTTAAAAATATAGGCACCAGCAATTGAAATCAATCTTTTTGATTCAATATATTTATAATTTCTAATTTTTAATATTTGATAGAAGTTCTCTTAGTTGATTTTTCAAGAACAAATAAATCATTTAAATATGTGGGAGCATTACTATGAACTCCCTTGAAGATTATTATGTAAACTTAATATTTTATGCGATAGAAAATCTTTAACCAATGAAGTTTAATGATTGCAGGACTGATATGGTCCATCCTTTTCAAATAAAAAACAAAGCATACACAGATATTTTGAATTCTTTGAAGCTTCGGTATTAAAATATTGTCCATGCCAAGAAAGCAGGCATTACAGTAGTCTAGTTTAGCTAGAATTAATGTTCTGACGAGTTATGATCGAGCATTTGTTGGCAGATAATTTAGTTATGATCGAGCATTTGTTGGCAGATAATTTCTAATTTTGTAATGGTTTTTTCAAAATAAAGTATGAATTTGTAACTAAGTGCCATACATGATCTTTTATTGTTAAATTTCTATTGAATACTAACCCAAGATTACAAACATTTTCAGTATATTCATTAAAACTTTGATTATTGAAAAGTTTATGAAGTATTTAAAATTTGATGTGCAGAAAATAGTAGTTTTTCTAAATTATATAACATCTTTAAACAGGATTGCTGAGTAATTTCCATATTTTTGGAATTTGTTTGTATAAAAAATTGTGTATCATCAGCATACATATGATGATTAATGGAATGAGATGCTAGATATTGGCCTATAAAAGAGGTATAAAATTACAAAGGTGCATAATAAATGTATAATGACAGTTAGTGTTAATTTAAGATATATGCAATAACAAAATCAATAGCAATTTAATGAAAACTGAAATCACTGGTATCTTCCTGTTGAGAAAATAAAAATGATGAAGTATTTCGCTATCTGTATGAAGAAACACTAAAATTAGCTTGATATTCATTTTCACTGTAAATCTTCTCAATTCTCACAAAATTAACACAAATCATATTTTAAATTTATAATTTCGCCAATAATCAGTATATTCTTGCAAAAATAATTCTTGCTCTTAATTTTCATCACCACAAAAATTAATTTGACTCTCTTCCATATCTTCTTCAGACTCATACATTGGTATCTTTCTGCTTAACTATTCTCTCATAGATGTTCCTATTCATCCCAAAAAATATCTATTTCCGTTTTTAAATTCACAAACTCATATATTTTTTATATTAATTATTATTTAATGTTCTCTAAAATATAATTTTTAGACACACATATATATATATATACATTATATATATATATATATATATATATATGTACTTTTGGAAACTTATTGACTCTTTTAATTGGGAAATTGATCAACAGTTGAGAAAAAACCCTATTTGTAGTCATAACTTAAGTGCATTTCATAATCAGGGACTACTCACCTAGAATCATGGTAGCCATGGAATCCTGAACACTACTTTGCACAAACTGCTTAGCTGTGCATCATATTTAATAAATCAAACTGTATACCTATACAAAGCAAAATAATTCCAAAGAATTTATTTCTATCATTATTAACACTGCATTGTAACTACTTATATTAATTTTCTATCAACATGTTTTCAATATTTCAGCAATCAAAACAAATACCTGTCCCATAGTAATTTACATTCCCACGTTTTATTGTGGTAAGCTACAATTAATGAGAAGCGTAGTGTCCTCAGATTGTTAATAAAGCATATTGGCGACAAATATTTGTCTATGTAATCAAAAACAAAAAAACATTAATAGAATTTCTTTGTACATCTTTATTTCTTTTCTTTCAGTTGTTAAATTTGCTATTTTGAAGGGTTATGCTACATTCTATCCTCAGCTTGCATTAATTTTAGAATTGCTCCTTCGCCATGCGCCATTGCATCTGCCTATTTGTGTTTCAGCTTTTGGTTGCTCCCATTTCACATTAATGAATTCAGGTTGCTTTGTCATTTTTTACACGATTCTTTTCCTCACTTTTAAGAATGAGCATCTTGTGTACATTTTCATATAACATTTTATTTCAGCATTGATAATTGTGTGTACATTCTTCTCATTGATTTCCTTTACAATTTCAACTGTATACATTATTCTCCTTTTGATTATTTTCTTTGTTGTGATACATGGTCATTTATCTTTTGCAGATAACTAATAAGTATGTTTACCATAAGGTGATTGTCTTTGTCTAGCACCTTTGGTAAATTTGTTCTATCTGTTCTGATTTGTTTCCTTATGTGGTTTTACGTTTCTGGGGATCACTTTTCAATTGAATTATAAAAAATATTATTTGTTTGTTGCAATGAAATATGGGTGCAATCTTTTGCCATCTATTTTCAACATTCATTTCTCACTTTCTTGCAACTGTACTGTTCTTTCAGATTCAGATCTGCTTATTTCTGAGGGGGGCATGTAGCACTGTATCCATTTGAGTGAGTCTAAACAGCTGCCTTGTGCTGGTGCTTGGTTTACATTCCCTTGGTTCTGAACCTGTACTGATGGACTCTAGTTGGTTGCGCTTTAATCTGCTTCTATTTGAGCTTTCTGTCAGTACTTGACCAGCTGTGTAATCTGTAGTGCCGTCAGCCTTTAATCACTTTCATGTCACTACAGTTATTCTTCTGCTTACACCCTCCCTGGAACTTTGTCTGTCCACCTGCCCTTTAATCAGCTTTGTGGACTTCTGGAAGGAAAGTTGATCTCATCTCAATGTTGTGCACTAGTCATCTGCACGTCCTTTAATCAACATTGCAGGCTAGTAGTGGAAGAGGCTTTGTTGTTGTTCACCCTCCTGCCCTTTCAGTTCTTTAATCTAACTCTGGTTTGAGATGATCTTCTCACTTTCTTCTGCGGTTTGTTGGTTGTTTCTCTATTTTCTTCTCTCTGTGTATTCTCTTCTGCAGCATTTGGTGCATCATTTTCCTCTAATTTCCTAAATTCAGTTAATAAATTTGAATCCCATATTTCAGTGTCTTACCTATATCTATTTTTGGCTGCTCTTTGAGGCATTATTCTGAGTTGTATTTCTTCACTTCCAACATCACATTGAAATTCATTATCATATTCTTCTTCTGCTAAGCTATCTAAATCTTCCATTTCATACACATTTTCATTATTATTCCTTACTAATTTAAATTCAGGGTTTTTGTTTAACATTGTGCTTTCAATGGCTGTAATTGCCCTTTTCACATTTTGAAAGTGTAAAACCCTATCCTTATTTGGCAATACTTTTTTAATAACATATGGACCAGCCCCTATAGTTCTTAATTTCCTAATCTGGTTAACATCACTTACTTTTACTGGTGTAAATGCATAAACTTTATCACCTACTTTATGCAAATGCCCATATATTTCTTATTATAATTTCTCTATTGTCTCATGGCTGACGTCTTTATGTTGTGCCATATTGTCTCATGGATACCAGTTATTTGTTTTTTCAGTTGTATACACTCATTAAACATTTTGTCCGTATAATTGAAGTACTGCATCAATAGAGTTGTTGCAGCTTCTCTTCTATACATTGCTTTAAATGATTTCATTCCTGTAGTTGAATGCACCAATGTAATGTACAAGTATTCTACCATCTCTATTACTTTTCTTTAATTATTTTCACATATTCTTGTTGTTGCCACTTTTATCTGTTTTATTAATGTTCAATTCAGTCTTTCCACTGCACTGTTCACTTGTGGGTAATATGCTGTTGTTCTCTTACTTGCAATTTCTAATAATTTCCTGAAGCAGTACACTTTTGAATTGTGGTCCTTTTTTGTTATTTTTCAATTGAGTGGGCTTTTTGAGCAGATGTTGCTTTGGTTTTTGCTTCATTTTTCCCTTTTGATCGGAATTTCAGCTATTGGTACAAAAAATTAAAGAGCTATTGTGAAACCAATAATTATTTGATGCTCTGCGTGGTGTCATGCAAAATGCACATTAGATGAAAAATGTAAAGAAGTATGTTCAGAATTGGGAAGAAATTTATCATCTTCACTGTATTCTAAAATGAGAATTTTGAAGCAGCATTTCCTTCTCTGAAATGTATGTATATCATTGAAACAAGCAAATCTTCTCAATCAAAAACTTATTGATCCTACAACATGCCCTTCTTATATGATAGCTTATTCTGCTTGATTAATTCAACAAGAAAAATATTTGAAGATTGAAAAGAAAGGCAAGATGTTAGTAAGTGACGATAGCTATTTGTCTGGTTAAGAAAGACAACAAGTAAAAGCATGCTGAATAGAATATGAAAATTTATTTTTAAGAGAAGCGCAACTTAGAGTTGGAAGCATTTTTGCATTCTTTAAGTGCTAAGTTAGGAAAACACAAAAAGCAATAATCTATTTACTAAATTTAGAATTATGTATAAAATAGCAGTTGCAGCAAAGTGTTTAAAAGAATAGCATCTCTTAAACCTCATATGGATGACTATACTACTGAATTAATTACGTTTTCAAAGTATTTATTTAATCTTGATAATATGACTTTCTGTTTTTTTTACACGTCATTTATGTTGTACAAATGGACGCACAGCACATGCCAGGAAGTTGGAATCCCCTAGTAAAAAATCGATATTTTGCTGTTATTCAAAAAAAGTGGCAATACCAAGTATTACCATGCTAGTTATACAACTTATTGTGTTTGAGAAACTGAAATGCATTAGTCAGTTTGCTACGTTAATTATATATGTAAAAAAGTGGAACCTAGTGTAGCATCATCCCAAAAAGAATAGCTGCAAACAGAAGGATTAACGTCGAACGATTATAGTGATTAAATATAATCAAAAATATGATTGTAAAATTTAGTTAATTATTCTATTCATTTTTGTAAGATGCAACCAAGCTACAATATTGTGCAAATTAAGAGAAACATGTTAGCCGATTAAATAATATTTGACAAATTGCAATGAGCGAAATTACGCTTACGTATGAACAGCCATATTGGCAGAAGAATTATTTGAAATTCAAAATCAGCAGGTACTTTAGAATTTTTAAATAAATAGCTTTGAATTTAACAGAAAATTTGATGAACAATAAATTCTTCGGAGTTTATTTTATTTTCATTCTTCATTTATCTGGTTTGATTATTTAATAAAATGTGCAGCTAGGCAAGTTGTGTCGAGTAGTGGCTGGATTCCATCACGGGATCGATTCGAAGGGTCTTTGTGCCAGTCACGAAACAGCACTTATGTTATGGTTAGGAGTTTTTCGATTCTTGCCTAGTCTGACTATCGATCTATACATGTATGAAATAATTAATGCTTGAAACGACTGGATAGTCGAAACCTAGGAATATACATATTCTTAATAGTAGGAGACTTGACTATAATCAACCGAATAAATGACCTTACATGTATTATTAAATGTAAGTATAGGAAACTGCAATCTTATTAATTAATTTACAAAGCCAATAATTTTACGGTAATGGCTACCTTAATATTATTTAAATGCAGTTAGTGTCAATGCCCGGTTGCTTTACTTAATCAAATCAACAAACACTTCACAAAATTGAGTTTAAGTCAGTTACAACTTGACTTGAGTGCACGCACTGAGCTAAAGTAAGGTACACATAATTAGTTCCAGTTGAGCTGAGACGGTGCAGTGGATTCGGTCATCGTTCATGAAGGAGGGGAACTGTGTTGTGGAGATCGGCTTCAGGCAGTAGCCCACAGAAGAAGTGAAGAGGAAACGTCACATGGCTCCGTCACCTAAACAGTGATAATCAATGTTCAATTAACTTAACTAGTTAACTACAAAGGAAAAGTTTGGCGGTTCAATAACTTAGTAACTCCTCACCGCAATTTACTGAGTGATAGTTATCGACAATAATACACGGTGCAAATAGGCCAGGTGGAGGATGTTACACTTGACATTTTAAAATTGGTAATTTTTAAAGGTGATTCCCATGTACTGTAGTTGCTGAGAAGTTTACAACATAATGACATTGCATTTCGAATATATTTAATTGTTAATAGTGATGGAGAACCATTTTTTCTATTTAAATAAGAATAAAAAAGTTTTAATGCTTTTTATTAGCCAATTTTAATTGTGAAATTTTGTCTCTACTCGCCATTGTCTTTAATGAAATCATAAATAATTCTTATTAATTGCAATAAATAAATAGAACATAGTTGATGCATTTTTTAATGGTAGTTTAATAGAAATTAAATTAATGATATATGACATTTATTTATCTAGTGTCACATTCATTGATTTGTGGATAGCAGGATTCATTACATAATTTTTTTGAAAAATCGTTGTTATATTTAAATTTGTTCGGATATGACAGTCCCGCATTTTTATTATGTTTCAAGGTCCTGTACAGCTTTAATCCAGCTCTAATTAATTTAGCCTCTCACATTAATGTTTCTAGAATGCTATCATCTGCCTCAGAGTTTCAGCCAACCCATATAATTTAGAAGGCCAAATAAAAATATATAGCAATTTTATTGCAATGATCTAATAAACTAATTTACTTTTCACTCTGAAGGGAGGATAAAGCCTCCCCTTTGCTGTAGCAATGCCACTGATCTGCCTGGTGAATATATTATACTCGCTGTTGAAAATTTAGTGAAATATCAGAAATGTACATTGGCCAAATACTATTGTGTCACAGAGGGTTAAATTGAAATGTTACATGATATTTGAAATTATTATTAAATAAAATTATAACACACTCAAATTTGATTTACTACCACCATTAATTTACTGCCCAAATTGGACTGCATGAATCGATTTCCAATGTAAAAAATTACGCCACCCCATATACCACACTAGTTAAGACGGGCATGAGGACATGTCAATGGGACACCTCACCTATGGCTATTTGCCATGTGGAAATGAAGTCATTCTATTGGATGCCATCTAGTGACGAAATATTTTTAACAAAGTTAAATTGTGCAAATTAATGTTTTGAGGAGGTTTATATTTTTGCTTTCTAGGATTTGGGCAAAGTAATATAATTGATGACAAGAAATTTTTTTGACAGTGTTAAATTAATTTTTTGACGAAGTTATTATTTTTAAACCAATTCTATGTAAGAGTTTAATTCGTTTTCAGGAATCAATACATTAAATGCAAAAGACTTCATTTCTTTTTTTCAAAACAAGCTTATTCACTGTAAAAACAGTAAAATATTCACCATACTTAAACATTATATGCATATGATATATAGACTTACATGATAAAGACATTTTCAATTTCCGAAAAATTATACATGCGATGTTGCTAGTAGGATTTATACATATACATGCTGCTTTCATTAATACACAATTATTATGTTAGTTTTAGACAACAATCTTTTCTTTGCATTTCTTTTTCTGGTTTATATGGATTTTCGTGGGATGTACACATTTGATTATTATTATTATAATTATTAAATAGATTTATTACCTTAATACAGGTCTACAAATATATTAAACAGTCAACAAAAATCATTTAATGAACTGATGAACTGAAAGATGATTGGCATGATTTGCATGGGCAAACAAGATAATGTGTGCATCTAATATCAATATTAAAAGTGCAGTTTAGATGTAATCTGCAATAAACTAGAAGATTTCTTTTGTCAATGCTGTAATCAGTGCCTTAGATAGTGATATAAGAAATCAATCAAAATTAAAATTATTCACCAACTACTGAGAGAAAATCTGAGAAAGGACGTTTATTTGTAATGCAAGTGATCTTATCTTATAATTTACACTAGATTTACATATTTTTTATTGTATTTGTTGACTATTTCTTTTTTAAAACGTAATCCTGAGCAGTTTGGGTAATATAAAGATAAATAATCCAAAGCATTGCGATCCAAGCAGTTTGTTAAAATTCTGTTTAAATAAAGCAAATAATAGAATTGAAATAGCAGAGGAATTGGGAATAAGTTGAGATTAAGAAGTATAGTTTTATCATTTCCGATATTTTGAATCCATTTAGTAAATCAAAGCTGTAAGCATTCAACATCACCTGAGGATGGAAACCAAATTTGAGAGGCATTTATGAAGAAAGTCAGGATTATAGATTTGTAAAGAATAAGTTTTAATTGGTATGAAGTATTAAAGGGAATTGATCTCCTTAATAACATAAAAGAATGATTACACTTTTTTATTTTTTAAGACACATGTAAAGTCAAGGATAAATTATGATTAAAATACATACCAAGATCTTTAACATATGCAATAGGCTTAAGCATTGAACCTTCAATTTGAATAGACGAATCAGATATAGGATAAGAAATATGCTCACATTTTTCTTATTAAGCATCATTTTCTAATTTTTTGCCCATACTATGAGAGAAGAGTAGTCATCTTCAATGTAGCATAAAGATGAAGAAAAATTTTTAGATCATCAGCAAATAAGTATGGGCGCAATTAAGACAATAAGATGGAATGTCATTTATAAATATGAGAAATAATAGTGATCCCAAAACTAAGCCCTGGGGCACACCACTGTTAAGAGGTAACCAACTGGATTGACAAGAATTTATACTAACACATTGAACTTGATTTGTCAGGTAAGAGGCAAGGATTTTAAGAAATTTCTCACCATTATCAAAATTAAACAAATTATGTATTAGAAGTCCATATGGGACTGAGTCTAACTCTTTATGAAAATCAAGGTGAAGCATGTAAGAAAACTGACAATCTTTATATAACTTGTATATATCATCTAAAAATAATAAGAGTTGAGTTGGGTGACTGTAGAGTGAGATATAATGAAACCGAATTATTGATTATTATGTTTATAGCATACAAAATTGTAAAGTTGATGAAAAAGAAATTTGTCAAACAGTAATGATAGTCTTGGAAGGGAAGCTATTGGACGGTAATTATTTGCTTTTTTCTGATTACCTGATTTAAATAATTGTGACATAATCCATCATTCTATCATGATTGGTCAAGATGAGAGGAAAAGGATAAGGAAACAAAGACTAAATTTATTTTTGATTATAATGATTAAATTGTAAATCATGATAGGATTGATTATTTTCACTTTGTAAATGTTTTGTGCAATATTATCTAAAATTATACTCGACGGTATTTGACAAAACAAAAGATGGTCAAACAGCATAGTCGAATTAAAGCTGACATTGCGTAAAATTAGCAGAAATATTAAAGCGAGGGAAAAACTGTCAACAAGAAAGATTAACAGGTACTTGTCGAGTATTTAGTTGTTTATCACCAAAGTGCTATAAATATAATGAATCGGATGTAATTATTGATGAGCAAATCTACTTTGGATTCATTTTCTTTTGTCAGGTTATTTTATATATTGTGATGGAAAGCTAGGGTAATTGTATGGTGGTTCCCACATCCGGTTAAAGGTATGCTGGAGCAGCCTCCTAATAGCTATTCCACAGCGGGGAGGGCGACAGCTGTAGTTACCTGGTGTGCTCTTAGGTTANATTATACTACGAACTTACGAGTGGGTTAAGATAGTTGTTTCTTCTCGCTCAAAATGAAGAAGAAAACAAGCAAAAAGATGATTAGAACCAAGAGTACAAATACTGGTGAGATATCCCAAATACAATTGCCTTTAGTAATTATTAAAATGGTAAATTCAAGGAAAAAACAAAGAACTAAAGCTAAAACTCAAAGGACACCCCAAAACCAAACAACCCCAGCGGTTGTTAACACATCCCCTGAAAGTCAAAATTCCCCAACAGAGATGGTATTGCAAGAAGATGAAGGTACAGCAATGTCGATAACTGAACTAAGAAAAATAATACAGGATAATAATAACGAACGGCATGAACTAATGTTACAAATAGAGAATTTAACTCAAAGGATGTTCGAAATAGAATTAGCGAATGCTGATAAAGACAAACGTATCGAAGAAATCACGCAGGACACTAGCTCTAGATTAACAGAGCAGAGAAATGTCTTCCAAAAACAAATCGAGAAACTAATAGAAGCGAATAAGGAAATAAAAATGGAGAGTGAGAATCTAAAGCAGATGATCACTCAAATGCATGAAGAGAACGTGAATTTGAGAGAAGACAATATTCTAAAGCAGCTGCAAATAGACGAGTTAAAAGACAAAATTCGATTGACAACATTAACAAATGAGGAAGCAGAAAAAGAAAAAGGAAATAGTGTCAAAGTGATTAAAAACATAGTAGTACAAGAACCAGAGAAACTAAGTGAAAGTGTACCTGGAGAAGAAGCACAGTCCGAAATATATAAAAATTGTCAGACAGAAGACGAGTTCGTTGAAAAATTGGTCGTTAATATAACGAAACAAGTGAAAGAGAAATGTAAAACCACAACGGATACAAAGCCGATATATGAGGAAACGATATTATCGGAAGAGGAAGACAGTGAAACACCGGCATGCAAAGCAATACTTCCGAAATTTATGGGGAGAGTCGATAGCTATTCGCCCACTTTTAAAGAGTGGATCCAGATGTTCGAGATGAGCATGAAGGAGAGAAAAGTTATACAAAAACAGGCGGCGGCGCGGTTTCCTCTATATCTAGGAGGTGCAGCTTACCAGCATTACCTAGTGTTGGATTTAGAGACTAAATCGGATTACAAAAAATTAATTGGAGAATACCAACAATATTATGACGACGAAAGCTTTAAAAGCCAATATCGCATGTTGTTAAATAGTTTAAAGAAATTACATGTCACAAGTAGAGATGTTATTGAAACTTAGCTCAAGAGAGAGCACGTATTCTAAATATGATTTATTCTCGCATATATGTAAAGGATTACCAGAACCGATCCGGCAACAATTTGAAATTAAATGTGATGCGGACAACTCTCTAGAGAGGATGATAAGGAAGGGTTTGGGAATCCAGGTAATGATGGAAAACAATGCTCGAATCAATGAGAAATCATCAACAATGAAAATGATACTGACAATAGGTAGTGGTACAAACAAAACTAAAAAGGACGATGATGGAAAACTAAAGGAGGAAATTATCAAAATAAAATTGAAAGATGGTATGGTAAAATGTATAAACCGAAAAGACTTGAAATGCCAAACATGCGGAAAAAAAGGACATACAAAGAAATTTTGTAAACAGCAGATTAATTTCATAGAAGAGGAGGAAGCTTACTTTGANGGGAATCCAGGTAATGATGGAAAATAATGCTCGAATCAATGAGAAATCATCAACAACGAAAATGATACCGACAATAGGTAGTGGTACAAACAAAACTAAAAAGGACGATGATGGAAAACTAAAGGAGGAAATTATCAAAATAAAATTGAAAGATGGTACGGTAAAACGTATAAACAGAAAAGACTTGAAATGCCAAACATGCGGAAAAAAAGGACATACAAAGAAATTTTGTAAACGGCAGATTAATTTCATAGAAGAGGAGGAAGCTTACTTTGAAGAAGAAGACTTATTGGAGGATGAAGATGAGCTGGAACAAGAAGAAGAAGTAAAAGACGATACTTTAAATTAGAGGGAGCGCCGCCTCCAGTAAAACGTGCACCCGTGTTGATTGTAACGGACCTGATTAAGACTAACACAATCACGGTCGTCATAAATGGAGTGATGGTTAAAGCAACCATTGATACGGGAGCGGTAATATCCATCATCACCGATGAATGTGCGGCAAGGATAGGAATTGATAATAAAAAGTTGGAAAAAGAAAATAGCAGATTACTCAATGCTTCAGGACATTACATTGATACAAAAGGGAAAATATTGGAAGTACCGATGAGAATTGCTAACACCACATTCTCGCAAACATTTACAGTAATAGACACCGAAAAAAATGCGCTTCCCTATGAGGTAATATTAGGAAATGATTTCTTGATGGATAACAAATGTATCATTGACTACACAAATAGGACTATATCCGTCCAAGAGGAAACGATAACAACGTGTGGAGAAGAGCAAGAAACAGAAACTATAGAATTTCGGTTAACAGAAAATGAGAAAATTCTACCTAATAACTGGAAGATGTGCCAAATAGAAACGGAGAGTGAGGTCACGTCTGAAGTTATGATTTATGATCAGAGAGGCATAAATACAAAGAAAATTTCCATACCATCAAGTTTGTGTGTGGTAAAGAATGGCAGAGGCGTGATACCAATGTTAAACGCAACTAATCATACAGTCAATATAAAAAAGGACACGTTAAAATTGAAAGGGAAAAAAAGATGATTAATTTAATTCAGGAAGAAAACAAGGAGTACCAAATACCAGAAATAAGAGAAGAGGAGTATCAGCACCTAAGCGCAGAAGAGAGAAAACAACTGATAACAATACTCAAAAGACATGGAAAAATTTTTAATTATGGAGAAATAAGTGTGGGGAAAGCGGTTGGAGAAACGCACAAAATCATAACCACATCGGAAGAGCCAATACGACTGCCATGCAGGAGAGTTCCTGAACATTTAAAAGAACATTATAATATGATATTAAATGAACTCATTGACAATAAGATAATTAGGCCAAGTGAAAGTCCTTACGCTGCGCCCACGGTGTTCGTAAAACAAGGTGAGAAATACAGACTTTGCATAGACTTCCGGAAACTTAATGACATAATGAAAAAAGACGCATATCCACTCCCAAGGATAGAAGACATTATATATGAAGCCAGTAAAAACAAATACTACACATGCATAGATCTTTGCAAAGCGTACTGGCAAGTGCCAATGGAACCTTCGGATATTGAAAAGACGGCATTTATAACACTGTATAGATTATTCG
>CABFPE010000911.1:73971-106346 GCA_900660155.1 Hofstenia miamia | reverse complement strand
ATTCGAAGGGTCCTTGTGCCAGTCATGAAACAGCACTTATGTTATGGATAGGAGTTTTTTGATTCTTGCTTAGTCTGACTATCAATCGATACATGTACATTTTAATAGATGCTTGAAATGGCTGGATAGCCGAACTCTAGGGATATATATCTGTTATTAATAGTAGGAGACTTGACTATAATTGCCTGAATAAATGACTTTACATGTATTGTTATTAAGTGTAAGTATAGGAAACTGCAACATATTAATTAATTTCTAGAGCCATTAATTTTACGGTAATGGCTACTTTAATATTAAATAACTGCAGTTAGTGTCAACACCCGGTTGCTTTACTTATTCAATCCAACAAACACTTTACAAAATTGAGTTTAAGTCAGTCACATCTTGACGTGAGCACATGCACTGAGCTAATGTAGGGTACACATAATTAATTTCCATTGAGCTGAGATGGTGCAGTGGACTTGGTCAATCATTCATGAAGGAAGGGAGCTGTGGTGTGGAGATCGGTTTTGGGCAGTAGCCCACAGATAATTAAATGAGGAAATGTCACACGTCTTCGTCACCTAAACAATGATGATTAATACTCAATTAACCTAACCAGTTAAATAGAGGAGAAATGTCTGGTGGTTTACTAAATCAGTAAATCCTCACCCGCCATTTAATGAGTGATAGTTATTAACAATAATGCACTGTACGAATAGGCCAGGTGGAGGATGTTACAATAATCTACCATATCACCATTCTCAAATTTGCAAGCAGTCGGATTTTCTAAACAAGTTATTTTTATTAATATTGAAAAAATAGCAAATCTTGCATATTTTGTGTGCACATTTGGATTTTTTAGTAAGTTTGCTGAAAATGTACTACAAAAGTACAGCTTTTTCTGCGTCTATCTTAAACATCTTTGTAACGAACTACTCCTGATACTTCTGTAACAAAAGAAAAACTTAAGTTCCTGATTTTTTCTTAACGATACCGCCTTGTAGGAGTTTTACAACGAACGGTTATATAACGAAATATTCTTATAACAAACATGCTTTTGAAGCCCCAGCTTCTAATATTACGAATTCTACTAAAATCTAAATCGTAAGTTCACCAATAATCGTAACTTTCTGTTTAATGATATTTTTAGTATAATAATAATCAGTTGATTTCCCATATGTCATTATTTTGCAATACCTTTCTCCAGGTTCCAATAGTTCCTATAGTGGTCAAGGAAATTTTTGAAATTTCTTTTTACACGTATTAAATGTCATTTTAGCTAAATAATAACCTAAGAACATTTTGACTAATATCACGGAGTTTTCTTGCCTATAAAATTTTTATAAGTTTACTCACATTGGTTACTTGAAATTCTTGGTTATGTCTTACTTTTTCCACGTATTTGTGGCACAATTATACTTGTATGTATGCTATGTTCTTTCTGTATTATAATCACATCAATTGCTTATACTATAGGTACGCCAAGGATCTGCGCATTCCAACTAAGTGGAGAAGGCGCATAGAATATTTCCTAAAACTTACACTTGAGCTTAATAAGCGGTCTTAGAAATGCGTTTATAATGAATAAATTTTTAATACATCAGCTTCACGTGGCTCTGTAATGAAAGGACGCTATGATAAAATTCGACTATAATGAACATTGTTTGTAGTCCCCTTAGATGTTCATTATAGATGCATTCTAGTATATCCATTTAAAATTAAATTTAGCCAATGTATGTTGATGGTAAAATAGTGCAAACAAACAACATTTACCTGTTTCTAGTTTATTTCTTTTCCTATCACCTTCTTGCTGACTATGCCACTTCTAGTAGAGATTACATCCGCAAAGTCAAGTAAATCACAACAAGTAGTTAAGAAGTTTCGTTTTTCATCTAATTTTCGTTAGTTTTCTATGTATGTAAAGTTACGACTTTAGTTTTAAAGTAACAATTTGCTATAGCTGTATTTAAATTTTATTGTATTTATAGAGAACTTAAAAATATTCCCACTTATACATCTTTATTATAATATTTCCGTTTCACCTCCTGTTATTGAGAGAAAAAAACTTCATGAAGTGGACAAAGAAATGGGGAATCTTTTAAACATTAACGTATTTGCTGGTTGTAGGCTGACAAATAAGGATTTGCCGACAGGATAATTATGACGCTCATGATCATGTTTGCACAATGTGACCAATTGGATATCTCAATAAACATTTCTGCATAATCTGCTCTCTACCTGTAGAAGCAGAATGATTTTATCGTGTAAGCCATGTAAAAGTTCGCTCATCATGTAAAAATAATGAATTTAATAATGTTCTTTCCTTAGCCAAATATTCCTAAGCAAAATCTCTAGCAAAATAATTTGTAATACTAGAACATGCATAATGATCTTTATCTAGAAACGTACTACCTAAATGCAGACCACAACACATGATCTTTTGGAAGCAGATTTGTGTAATAATTTATCAACTCGTGAAGTAGATTATAGAAATGCTGAAACATTGAATAAGCTATTTTTCTACGACGACTTTCTCCATATAATACCTTTCTGAGTGCCACTTTCATTGTTCTTTCAATATCTTTCTCAAGGTTTCATGTGATCTAAAATTCGCAGTACCACACCATTCAATATCCATTTGCACTTCAACACATTTTTTTATATTTGGAATAGGTAACTAACAAACCCAAAGACTTAATAGATGTTTAATTTATTGAAGCATCAACTAATATAAACATAGAAAGAATAGATCGTTAATAGAGCTAAATTAATAAAAATTTAAATTGCTCTTATAATGTCTAACCTCACGAAATATCAGATATTACAAACACAAATTGAAAAAATAGAAGATAATTTGCATTTGTTTTAGAAGTTAGTTATTCTTTTATGACACACAATCATTGGGCATAGTTTTTCAAATAAAATATGTGGAAGTTTAAATTATTGAAAAAATGTTACAGTCTTCACAAAAAAGAATTTCTTTACATCCTCAGGGCTATGTGATGCTGTAAAATTTCCCAATTAGTAGCGTATTGGAGAAGGCTTTATACTGCCTGTGCGTCACATGGAAAGAAATTTTCAATTGGATGAGATGTACTGTCACAATATACTTTTAAGTAATTATTTCAGCACAAGCATAAATGCCAGTAGTTTTTATTTCCTGTATCAATATATATTGATATGAAGCAAAAACAATAATCTTCAAGTCAATGTAAATTTAAAATTTATTTTCTACATATTTTAGGTTTCAAATGGTATATGACATATTTGTGTAATTAGAATTTTCATGCCAAAGTACCCATTTCCACGTAAGATGGCTATATATATATATATATACTGTCTCTTATACCAATCTAGATGTGTATAAGAGACAGGTGATATGAAGGAACTACAGATAAACTATACACATTGTAAATAATTTAACCCAGCTACAAGATTTTCAAGGTGTAGAAAATAATCACAACTGACAAAGGAAAGAACCTGGAGTAAAATTGAGAAAGAAAATAAATTGATAAAAACGGTAAATGAAAATGCCTCTTATCTACAGAAAGCGCTGAAAAATTTCAAAATTGCGTTTTAAGTGAAATTTTAATGGGTAGACGGAGCATAAAGCAATTGATGTTCTCATTCTTTAATGGCTAAATGTCTAAACTGTCTGTGAAAATGGGATCGCCTTAAAAGCCTATATATATATATATATGAAGAAGAACGCATTCTTTCTTATGGGTATGAGTGAGCTAAGCAATTTTGATGATATGGAAATGAAAGCTAACATAGAAATAAATGTTTTCTTTATTAATTAGTCAAGAAAAAATTGGAAATGAAGAAGAATATACAAATATGAAGACAAGAATAACAAATATTCATACAACAATAAAAAGATTATTCCAAGAATAGCTGTAGAAGTTTTTCAAATTTTAAAGAACTTTGCAAAAGATCCCGATGTCTATATCTGCAGTTGATTTCTTAGAAAAATGAAGATGATTTGTCTGAAAAAACCAAATTTGAAGTTATTGCACATAAAAATTTAAAGCAAATATATTTTAGCAGACTAAGAATCTTTCAAATCAAAACTAAGAACAATGAAATAATATAGTGGAATTTCAGAAAAGATTTATAATAATATGAGAAGTGTTGGTGCCACTCCAGCAAGATAATATGGTTTTGCAAACATTTAAAAATCAGGGGATGATCAGCCTTTAGACCAATTCTTTCAATTATTAATTTGCCAACATATAATTTAAGCAAACATTAAGATGAATTATTGAAACCAAACATCCTGAATAAGTACAATTTAAAAGATTCATTTCACTTTATTAATAAATTAAAATCAGTATATGAAGGAAATAAGTGTTCTAAATATTTCGTAAGTTTTGATGTTAAATCACGTTATATGAAAATTCCAGTAGAAAAGGCAATCAATCATATTCTTCCAGTATTAATGCAGATAAACTAGATATTTCGCCGGAAACAATAAAAGATTTACTCCATTTACCATGTTTGAATACATCCCTTCTATTCAAATAAAAAATATTTAAGCAAATTGATGGTGTGGAAATGAGATCACTACTTTTACAAACAATGGCTGTTTTTGCAATGGACATCATCGAGTCATCATTTAAAAAATGACAAATTTATGTAATGCATTCGGTATGTGGATGACATATTTGCTATTTTCTCGAACAAAATCAAACATATGATGGAAAAATAACAAAATAGGCTATTAAATTTGCTTGATGTAACTGTGAGAAAAATGAACAATGAATTTGAAACAAAAATGTTTTTGAAGAAAATAAATACTAGTCTTGCTATCTCATGAGCAAATATTTCCAAATTAGAAATAATATTCAGACATGCAGGTAAAATTATTGGTGAATCATCAACAAAAATCAGAAACTTGTCACTGAGCAGTACATCAAGATTTGAACACTATCTTCTCATCCTCTATATCCTTACTTGGAAAGCATTAAAACTAATTTCTCAACAAGAAATAAACTTTTATTTCACCTCATGCAAATCATGTGGCAACAAAACTATACAATGTCAGATTGTAATTGATGGAAAAATCCTACCTGTTGTTTATTGTAAATTTTAGCCGCATTTGTCCACGATTTTGGACAAAAATTGGAAAAATCAAACAATGATGTCATGAAATACAACGACATTTTAGCCATTTTCAATTTTACAGACTTTTCTCTTTTCACAAAAGTTTTTGCAATTGTTGCTTTTGCTTGTTCTAATTATAAACGTCACTAATATTTTATTGTAACTTTGAACAATTGACAAAAAATGTATAGCAAGCTAATCTTAAGATAGAATTTTATTCTTGTTAGAAAGCAACTTCATATTGAACATGAAGAATGATCCCACTCAATTCTATTAACATCTATCCTTTACAACTAAAAGCCTTTTACAGCTCCCCTACCCTAATTCAATTGTACAAAATATTCTGCTAAAAGTGTATGTACTTGTACAAAAAAATGTTGATATTTCAATGCCTTTCCAATAATATAACCAAACTCATATGAATTGAAAACCTCAAATACAAGCACATAAAAAGCCAAGCACTGCTCCTTCCACTGTAAACATGGTAACTATCAGCTTCCCATCACTATCTCAATGGGCTATTGATAATATTGAGTTTATGAAAACTGATGCAAAGGTCACTGAAATACATAAAATATGCTCATATGCTTCAACACAGGGCGAGTTAAACAGGGATGCTGGGAGGAAGCACGCCTGAATATTTTTTTTGAAGGGGCATCAAAATGACTATTTAGCAAACGTTACAATATATTCAATTTATTTTCCATTCATTTTCAAAAATTTACACTAATTAATAAGTCTATATCTTTATACATCTTTTAGCAATGTAAATATTAAATATGTGCTTTGTGTTTTCTTTGTAAATGACATGTATAATTCTAGAATCTGAGCAATTATAATGGCAACATTCATTATTTTTTCTATTTTTCAATGCAAAGGACTACCAATAATGTACCCTAATTTGTTTTTGAAAGCTTTATGAGAAAATTTTTCTTTGTTATGCCTCTTTCTACTTATTTCAAAAAAATACCCAATGTTTACTTTTCATTTATGCTCTCTAAAATATGCCCAGTTATCAAATTGGTGACAGAAATGTATTAGAGACGAAACAATGGAACAAAGTTTTCCTGCTGAACAATTGCTGGGTCCATCACAATCATGATAAGATGGTCTCATTCACATTATTAGTGATGTTATTGTCAATAATTTGGATCTAAAATAATATAGATAATTCCTAGGTTTTGGCTTACCACCAATATTTCGAGTTTGTTATGTTTAATACATGTAGATAATGATTGATAGTCATCTAAATGAGAATAAAACCCCTATACCTAACTTAAGTTCACTTTTGTGGTCTGTCACAAAGACCCTAGATTCATCCCTGTGATGGATCCACACCACTACTAAACACAACTTGTTTAGCTTGACATCGTATTAAATATTCAAACCATAGCAAAGAAACAATGTAAGAATTCCAAATGAAGTTTTTATCAATTGCTTACATTGAATTTAATTTATTTGTAGTCGTTTAGAAAAGTACCTGTTGATTTTGAATGATAAATTGTTCATCTGTCAATTGGTGGCTAAAAATAATGGAAACGATTATACCCCCTCTGTTTTGACAAAAATATTATTATCAACAAATACTAATCTCTAATTAGTTACACTTGTTTTTACTTAGTTGCATTGTACAAATTAATCTAAACTGATCATAACATTTTACATTGTATTTTTAATTATAATTGTTTTCAATCTTTAGCAGCGTGTGATTAGTTTGGATGATGCTACAATTGCCTTAGAAGGAATTTACAAAGCACTTAATACCAGGGATGTGTAATCAATATTGGTTAAGGGCAATAATTGCAATAATATTGCATACAATTATATATTGGTGAATAAACAATAGGGAAATTATTTATTACTATTTTCAACTATATCAAAAATATTGCCAGGATAAGGATTAAAATTTTCCTTTTTAAAACATTGTGTGCATTCATGATGAGTTAAAATTATTTATAGCTATCACAGGTATTCAGTTCAGGCCCCTATTTATTGTTTGTAATTTATCCTTGCATAATCAATCAAAATGGTTGTAGTTGAATGCTGGAATGCAAATCATAGAGATTGTGAATAATAACAACACAGATTGGGCTCCTTTTTGTTTTTTTGGAGACATTTGAGTTTTGGCAAAACAGCATTGTAAATCAATCAGCATTGTATAATTTTATATTGAATCTAGGATTTGATAAGTTTTTTTTGCAATTTGTACATCTATTGCTATGTGCTGCTCTGTTATGATGTGGTACTGTGGAAAACTTCTTTTTAATAGTATGTCCATGAGAATAAGTTTGGCGATGCTATTTTCTTTTTTAACTTCATTGCAGGCTGTTGTTAGTTGTCAGGTTGCATAAAGATTTTCAAGGTAGCTATCCATATCTAGGATATTATTAGGGAGGTATTCATTGGTATGTTAAATGTACATGCAGATGACAGTTGTTTTCATAGGATTGTCATTTACTACTACAGGGTTGATTCTTTTAATGAGTTTTGTATCAGTTTTGTCTTCTTTTTTCAGATAATATATAAGAGTTAGATTTTTCCAATCAGTGTTGATGCAGTCAAGTTGTTTGCATGCTTTGCAATTTTTAACAAGGTTGTGTATATTTTTAGTATGAGGTTTGCTGAGAACTATGGTTCTTAAGAATTCTTTTTTGAGTCTCTCTACCATATTTCCATTGTAGATTATTAATGTTTCATTTTTGTTTGCCTTTCTGCATTGAATGTGATGGGGAGAAAGTTGCCTATTGATAAAATTTCTCATATCACTTGTTGAGTTTCAGTTGATAGTGTGACAGAATGCTAGTGTAAAGGCATTGTTATCAGCCTCACTAATGGTAGAAAGAGTAATAGTGCAATAATTTACAAGTTTATTCAGAGAATTATATTTTTAAAAAACCTTAAATTATTAATCAGTGTAACAATGCATGAAGAAGCATATGAAAAAAACATAGTTCAGCTGAAAATCATATGTTTGGATTTGACCAAAATGAGCCTTTACAGAAATTTAAATTTTTAAGCAATCATCAGAACAAGAAAAAATTGTTAAGAAAGGCCTGAAAGTAATTTTAGTTATTTTAATGTAATCCATTAATAATTTGGAAAGGAAACTGTAGCATCTGATATGAGATGTCAACAGAGTTAATTATTCTTTAAATCATTGTTTCCTGTTGGATGCTGGTAGGGATGCACTGATATTAATTCTTTACTCTGACATGAGATACATTGTTATTAACTCATGGCTGGATGTAACTGACTTAAACTCAATTTGTAATGTGCAATTTTGTACTTTGCAACCTGGCAGTGTCACTAGCTGCTTAATAAATCTTACTTCAGCAATTACCAAAAATAATTGGCTTTAATTAACATAGATAAATAAAGTAACTAGTTACTTGCAGCTTCCTACCTTACATTTTAATAACAATACATGCATGGTTGATTTATCAGTCTATTTATAGGTCACCTAATTAGACAATGTAATACAGATATAAGCTATGGTAGGCTTCCTAGCCTTATCTCTGATAATCAATTATTTAATACATGCAAACAATTGAATCGATAGTCAGCTAAACAGAGGAAAACTCCTATTTGTACACCTAACATAAATGCAGGTTCATGGCTTGGATGAAAGACTCTTGAATTGCTCCCAATGTGTGCCAAGCCACTACTACTGCATCTACCATTTAGCTTGACATGATTTATAAATAAGCAAACCAAATAAAATCTAAAGATAAGATTTTCAAAGAATTTACTTCAACAGTTTCCAAATTGATTCTCTCTCTAATTATAGTTAAATTCAAAAAGTACCTGTCATTCAAATTTGAATTTATTTATTTGCCAAAAATGGCTAAAAATAATGGAAGCATTTTCACCCATTTCATTTATTCAAATTATTTGTTGACACATACTAATTTGCTATATTGTTTCTTAGTTGCATATTACAAAGCATATTGATGATAATTAACTTTAAATTGTTGAAAATCAATAAATCATAATTTGATCTTAATTCTGACTAATCCTCTGATCTTCTCTTCTTAGCAGCATTATGCCTTGGATTATGCTACATGCCCTCTGCAGTTTGTGTTATTTTTAGTACTGCTTGTTCTCCATGGACTAGTTCATCAGCTTTTTTAATTATTGTTTCCACATGAGAATCACTCCAGCTTGTAGTCGCAAATTCAGGTTGTTTTGTCATCTTGAGTAGTGCTTCTCTTTTTTTTGTTATGGTGCTATAATAGCATTGTTGAAACTTTGCCTCTTTGATGTTTTCTGAGGTTGGTGTTATTACTCTGAGTTCATTCATTTTGGCTGAAAAAATATTGTAAAATTTCCTGTATAAATGTAAGTAGTAAAATATGGGGATCCATCTATGCAGTTTTCTCAAAATGATCAGTTTTTAATAACTTTTTACACTTTTCTATTGATTTAGTTAAGAAAAAAGGCGTTTTTTAGAAATTCTGGATTTTACGGCCAGGGGTCAAAAAAACTACGGCAATACCTATATAAATAATTATTCAATTATACCCCCTTTTTAACTATGTATCAATATCTTTTGACCAATTTTTTGCATTTTTAGAAAACCTGCCTTTTACAGACATCCCAAGAATTCTTGCTTCTAGTTTTAATTACACCCTTTTTTAGCAAATTATAAAACCTGTCAAATGCCTTAACAAAGGATTTTTCTTTAAGAAATTACAAGTACTTTTAATAGCATAACAATAGCCCCTACCAAATCTATATTCATTGTAATGTTACTAAATTTATTATTGATTATAATGATTAAATTGTAAATCATGATAGGATTGATTATTTTCACTTTGTAAATGTTTTGCGCAATTATACTTAAAATTATACTCGACGGTATTTTGACAAAACAAAAGATTATCAAACAGCATAGTCAAATTAAAGCTGACATTGCGTAAAAATTGCAGAAATATTAAAGCGAGGGAAAAACTGTCAACAAGAAAGATTAACAGGTACTTGTCGAGTATTTAGTTGTTTATCACCAAGTGCTATAAATATAATGAATCGGATGTAATTAATGATGAGCAAATCTACTTTGGATTCATTTTCTTTTGTCAGGTTATTTTATATATTCTGATGGAAAGCTAAACGTCTACGAGCTAGGGTAATTGTATGGTGGTTCCCACATCTGGTTAAAGGTATGCTGGAGCAGCCTCCTAATAGCTATTCCACAGCGGGGAGGGCGACAGCTGTAGTTACCTGGTGTGCTCTTAGGTTACGTATAGGTATAGGAGTTTTTTACCGTTATAGCTTTCCTAATTGTCATTGCTTGTCCGATAGTGTTATTGCAGCCTGTAGGTTTTACATGTCAATTATTTTACTGATGAACTCAAGTCGTTTACTACATTCATTATATTACATGCCGATTGCTGGCTTGATAATATTTACATTTATATGGTTATTATGATTGTATTTTGAAAGGACCAGGAGTATACATACTGGTGAGGGATGCCATTATACAATTGCCTTTAGTAATTATTAAAATGGTAAATTCAAGGAAAAAGCAAAGAACTAAAGCCAAAACTCAAAGGACACCCCCAAACCAAACAACCCCAGTGGTTGTTAACACATCCCATGAGAGTCAAAACTCCCCAACAGAAATTGTATTGCAGCAAGAAGGTGAAGGTACAGCAGTGTCGATAATTGAACTAAGAAAAATAATAGAAGATAATAATAACGAATGACATGAGCTAATGTTACAAATAGAAAATTTAACTCAAAGGATGTTTGAAATAGAATTAGCAAACGCTGAAAAAGACAAACGCATCGAGGAAATCACGCAGGACACCAGCTCTAGATTAACAGAGCAGAGAAATGTCTTCCAAAAACAAATCGAGAAACTAATAGAAGTGAACAAGGAAATAAAAATGGAGAGCGAGAATCTAAAGCAGATGATCACTCAAATGCATGAAGAGAACGTGAATTTGAGAGAAGACAATATTCTAAAGCAACTGCAAATAGATGAGTTAAAAGACAAAATTCGATTGACAACATTAACAAATGAGGAAGCAGAAAAAGAAAAAGGAAATAGTGTCAAAGTGATTAAAAACATAGTAGTACAAGAACCAGAAAAACTAAGTGAGAGTGTACCTGGAGAAGAAGCACAGTCCGAAATATATAAAAATTGTCAGACAGAAGATGAGTTCGTTGAAAAATTGGTCGTTAATATAACGAAACAAGTAAAAGAGAAATGTAAAACCACAACGGATACAAAGCCGATATATGAAGAAACGATATTATCGGAAGAGGAAGATAGTGAAACACCGGCATGCAAGGCAATACTTCCGAAATTTACGGGGAGAGTCGATAGCTATTCGCCTACTTTTAAAGAATGGATCCAAATGTTCGAGATGAGCATGAAGGAGAGGAAAGTTATACAAAAACAGGCGGCGGCGCGGTTTCCTCTATATCTAGGAGGTGCAGCTTACCAGCATTACTTAGTGTTGGATTTAGAGACTAAATCGGACTACAAGAAATTAATTGGAGAGTATCAACGATATTATGACGATGAAAGCTTTAAAAGCCAATATCGCATGTTGTTAAATAGCTTAAAGATGAACAAGCGAGAGGATTTACGAAATTACATGTCACAAGTAGAGAGGTTATTGAAACTTAGCTCAAGAGAGAGCACATATTCTAAATACGATTTATTCTCGCATATATGTAAAGGATTACCAGAACCGATCCGGCAACAGTTTGAAATTAAGTGTGATGCGGATGACTCTTTAGAGAGGATGATAAGGAAAGGTTTGGGAATCCAGGTAATGATGGAAAATAATGCTCGAATCAATGAGAAATCATCAACAACGAAAGTGATACCAACAATAGGTAGTGGAACAAACAAAACTAAAAAGGACAATGATGGAAAACCAAAGGATGAAATTATCAAAATAAATTTGAAAGATGGTACGGTAAAACGTATAAACAGAAAAGACTTAAAATGCCAGACATGCGGGAAAAAAGGGCATACAAAGAAATTTTGTAAACGGCAGATTAATTTCATAGAAGAGGAGGAAGCTTACTTTGAGGAAGAAGACTTATTGGAGGATGAAGATGAGTTGGAACAAGAAGAAGAAGTAAAAGACGATACTTTAAATTAGAGGGAGCGCCGCCTCCAGTAAAACGTGCACCCGTGTTGATTGTAACGGACCTGATTAAGACTAACACAATCACGGTTGTAATAAATGGAGTGATGGTTAAAGCAACTATAGATACGGGAGCGGTAATATCCATTATCACCGATGAATGTGCGGCAAAGATAGGAATTGATAATAAAAAGTTGGAAAAAGAAAAGAGCCGATTACTCAATGCCTCAGGAGATTACATTGATACAAAAGGGAAACTATTGGAAGTACTGATGAGAATCGCTAACACTACGTTTTCGCAAACATTTACAGTAATAGATACTGAAAAAAATGCGCTTCCCTATGAGGTAATATTAGGAAATGATTTTTTGACGGATAACAAATGTATCATTGACTACACAAATAGAACTATATCGGTCCAAGAGGAAACATTAACAACTTGCAAAGAAGAGCAAGACACAGAAACTATAGAATTTCGGTTAACAGAAAACGAAAAAATTCTACCTAACAACTGGAAGATGTGCCAAATAGAGACGGAAAATGATGTTACGTCAGAAGTTATGATTTATGATCAAAGAGGCATAAATACGAAAAAGATTTCCATACCATCAAGTTTGTGTGTGGTAAAAAATGGCAGAGGAGTGATACCAATGTTAAACGCAACTAATCATATAGTCAATATAAAAAAGGATACGTTAAAATTGAAAGGGAAAAAAGTAAGAACTGAGAAAAAGATGGTGGACAAAGCGATTAATTTAATACAGGAAGAAAACAAGGAGTATCAAATACCGGAAGTAACAGAAGAGGAGTATCAGCACCTGAGTGCGGAAGAGAGAAAACAACTGGTAGCAATACTCAAAAGACATGCAAGAATATTTAATTATGGAGAAATAAGTGTGGGAAAAGCGGTTGGAGAAACGCACAAAATTGTAACCACATCGGAAGAGCCAATAAGACTGCCATGCAGAAGAGTTCCTGAACATTTAAAAGAACACTATAATACGATATTGAATGAACTCATTGACAATAAGATAATTAGGCCAAGTGAAAGTCCTTACGCTGCGCCCACGGTGTTCGTGAAACAAGGTGAGAAATACAGACTCTGCATAGATTTCCGGAAACTTAATGACATAACGAAAAAAGACGCATATCCACTCCCGAGGATAGAAGATATAATATATGAAGCCAGTAAAAACAAGTACTATACATGCATAGATCTTTGCAAAGCGTACTGGCAAGTGCCAATGGAACCTTCAGATATTGAAAAGACAGCATTTATAACGCCGTATGGACTGTTTGAATGGATGTACATGGCTTTCGGATTGTGTAATGCACCGGCTACATTTCAGAGATATGTCACAAAAGTTCTAAAACAGAATAACAGACAAGTCGAAAAAGGGATAAGTGCATATATAGACGACATACTCATAGCAAGTGACACAATCGAAGAACACTTTGAAAAGTTGGATAGAACGCTGAACATCCTGTACAAAGCAGGCTTACGGGTGAATGGAAAGAAATGTGAAATTTTAAAAGAACAGATCGTATTTTTGGGAAGACAAATCCGGCAAGGTGAAATACGAATGAAGAACAATGCAAGAGATATGATCCAAAATATCACCAGTCCAAAAACGAAAAAGGATTTACAGAGGATTATGGGGTTTATTAACTACTATGGTTCTTTTATATCTAACGTGGCACACAAAACTGGCAGGATGACAGAACTGTTGAAAAAGAATAAAGTTTTCGAATGGACGTGGAGAGAACAAGAACAGTTGGATAATATAAAAAACGAGTTAAGTAAAATGCCGTCATTAAATACGCCAGACTACGATAAAGAGTTTATTCTCGATTGCGACGCAAGTAACGTTGCCATAGGGGCATGCTTGGGCCAAATCAAGGATGGCAAAGAAGTGCCGATACAGTTCTTTAGTCGGAAGTTAAAACAGAGTGAAGAAAATTATGGATCAACGAAATTGGAGATGTTGGCATTGGTTGAAAGTATAAAGAAATTTCGGTACTTTTTAATAGGACAAACATTTAAAGTGAGAACTGATAACAGTGGGCTGGCGTGGCTTAAAAAGTTTTCAGGCGATAAGTCGTCGATTGTTTCGCGATGGATCGAATACTTAAATGAATTTAAATTTAACATAGAACATCGAAAAGGAACGTTACATAAGAACGCAGACTTCTGGACGGCGCTACCCGAATATCAAAGAGATATAGAAAAGGTGGACGGTGAAAAGAAAAAGTTTCAGTTTATGTCACATAATGAATACGTTGAACTACCCGAAATCAATACGGATAAGAAAGGGAATGCGATAATGCCAATAACAATTAAGGAAGAGATATCCGAAAAAGATATAATCGAAAAACAAAAAAGCGATCTGATACTTAAAGATATAAGAGACAAAATGAACAATGATGAGTGGCCACTGGGAAGAGAAGCTAAAAGTTATTTTCAGCGATATAAGTGGAAACTAAATAGAAATGGACTTTTGTATATAGAAGGAAAGACGCTAAGAATAGCGATCCCTGAATATTACAAAAGGGAATTAGTTCGGAAGATACACGAAAATGGACATTTGGGTATAATACAAACGGAAAACACCTTTAACGCTCGATTTATAACTACAAGCATTCCAAGGACAGTGGAAGATGTTATTAACAAATGCAATACATGTCTCATAAATAACAAGAGTCACTTCCCGGTACAAATTGCACCGCTTGAGAAAATCATGGCAACAGCACCTAACGAAATTGTTCATGTGGATTTGGAAAAATTGTCTCAAGATGATGAAGGTTATCAGTATATATTAGTGTTAGTGGATAATTTTACAAAATACGCTCGAATGATACCGCTAGATTCAACAACCGCAAAAGTAGTAGCGGACAAAATTATAAAAGAGTGGATTTTAAAATTTGGACCAATGCAAACAATAATATCTGATAGGGGCGTTCAATTCGAAAGTAAATTATTTGAAGAAATGACTAAACTAATGGAGATACTAACAGAAAAGACAACCGCATATCATCCACAGGCCAATGGAGCAGTGGAAAGATTAAACAGAACAATGATAAAACTAATAAGAGTGTTAACTTCAAGAATCGGAGGAAGAGATTGGAGAGAAGTATTAGAAATAGTCGAATACTTCTACAATACATCGGTACACTCCACGACGGGAATGACCCCATATAAAGCCATGTACGGAAGAGAAGCGGCAACGCCGGTATCAATGCAATATCATGCATATTCTGAAAAGCCAGATCACGATTACATAAGAAAATTAAAAGATCAGATAACTGGAATACACGAAGCTATGTGCCATAACATAAAGAAATCAGCGATAAGGCAAGAAAGAAACTTCAATAAAAAGATATATGGCGAACCACACAGGGTAGGGGATAAGGTTTACGCGTATACTCTAATGAGAACACAAGACGTGAACCAAGTAAGAAAACTTAAAACACAGTGGTCAGGGCCATTCACAGTGACACAAACACTACCCAATAATAATTATAAATTGAATGACGGACGAGTATTACATTTTCAAAATTTAAAAAGGGCAACAGTAAACATAGAGCAAGTAACCCTTGATAAAACCGCAGAGTTTAAAATTGTACAGGTTGATGATGGTACATATGCTGAAATGGACGATCTAGATAGTGTTCATGAAGAGGAATTTCAAGATGAATATAGACCCGAGAAAGATGAACCTGAAGTTGAAAGAAGGATAATGCCCCAGGGGGCAGCTAAAAACAAATTAAAATATGACCCAGAAATATGGGATATTAATTTAGTAACTGAATTTAGGAAAAATGAAACGAACGGAACGATCACCACTGAAATCGAGGAGAGTAAGAAGGAGAAGGACCCCGCAGACCGATCGTCAAATAAAGGGCGTGAGGACAGAGGGAACATCGACAAGCTCCACTAACAAAGCTAGATCTCCGCTATCCGATTGCCAAATAAAGGGCATGACGATGGAGAATTCACCACCTAACAATAAGAGACGGAGAGTTAGAAGAAGAGCTCCACAGTCAGATTACCAATTAAAGAGTATGAAGACGGAGCAGATGACACCTACCAATAAGAGACAAAGAATAAGAAGGAGGTCTCCTCAATCTGATTACCGAATAAAGGGTATGAGGATGGAGACAATAAAAGAAAAATCACCCTCTACCAAATGTCAATTAACGGGCAGGCGGATAAATGAGGGCCATCTACAAGATACTGATCACCAATTAAAGGGCATGAGGTTGGAAATACCGAATTATGCACACTCCCCTTCAACATCTACAAGTACTCAAAGCCAACTAAAGGGCGGCGAGGAAACAGCAACAACAAGTACTCAAAGCCAATTAAAGGGCGGCGAGGAAATAACTTCAGTAGCTATGGGAAGTTGGGATACACAACCCATAAGTGATGACTCAGATATGGATACTTCGCAGATACCGTCAACGAGTTCAATCCCCACAACAACGAGCTCAGGAATTTTTTCGTACAGACAAACATCAACAACTACAAAATCGTCACGATCGGAAGAGAGAGAGAGCCGCATGACAAAAATAGGACGAGATAGAATACATCCCTATTTCATAGCAAACAGAAAGATGAGATATAATTCCTACGACAATCTATCGCCAGAAACTAAGCGGCTAATACAACACAGCACTTCCACCAAAGAGAACGAAAGTTATGCAATCCCAATAGTCATTGATAAGAAAAATCGTCCAACTTGCAATACGATAATAGCATATAAAGAGGATATGAAGGAACAATTTAACAGACCATACTTCAAAAGTACAGTCCATATCACGTTTGATGAACAGTTCACCATGAAAGATGTACAGAAACTAATAAAGAACAAAGACAAAATTGTAAACGAGTGTGAACAAGTAAACCTCGATAAAAACCATCTGACAATAGTTTATTTTGTAAAAGACGCTGAGATAGAATCAAAAAGACTTCAAACTAACATCGAAGAAACACTCAAAATAGCTAAGAAACAGAAGACGAGGGTAATACTAATCGTAACACAGAAATCAGAAGAATTACCGGACTGTATAAAAGAATTGGAAATCAAATTAGATAATTTGTTCACATTGGATAATGGTACAAGAAGAATATCTGAACTGATAAAAGTGGACTTACAAATTAATGAAATAGCCCCAGCGGAGAGAATCATGGTGGAACCTAAAATCGCGATCAATATGTATTATCAAACACGCACTATGGAATTGCTGGGGATAACTGAAAATTTGGAAGAGACTTGAAATTTGTTTCTAAAGTGCAGTATAAACCAAACACCTGAGCATTTGGAAAAGATAGCGACAGTATGGTCGGAGATTAAAGCAGAAAAGCCTACGCATGAAGAGTGGCCGCTGATAGACATAAAATCGCCCACTAAGAAGTATCATAAAAGTACTGAAGCTACGTTATACGAAATGAGAAGAGCGTATGAAATGGAAGCTAAGAGGAACTTTAAAACACAAATGTTTGAAGAAATTAATGCCCCAGGGATCAGAGCGAGAACAGCCATTTGGATACTAATGATCACATTAACATACAATGATAAGTTGGTATTGCCGATGATGAGAAAAGAAGGAGAACCAATATGCCGACAGATTAAGAAAGTCCGAGCAGAAATTGAAAAAAGGTCGACACAAACGGTGATATTATTCTCTGGGATCAACGACATTGTGTGGGGAGAACTTTGGAGTTCGCAATATCGATACTACGACGTAATGAGGAGAGTGGAAATTATTACTATGGTTAGATTAGGAAAGAATGAACCGGAAAACATCACCGAGGAAGAAGTACTGGAAAACATAAGTGCATTCTATGACAAAGCGTCGATTTCGAAATCATTATGATCAACGTATGAATTCTTCTACCCAAATACTACGATTCATCCAGATTTGGCGCACACCAGTAGAATAGACGCGATTATGACATTGATGATAGCCATAAAGGGCATGAAACTCTACAGAAAACACTACGATATATTCAACGAAAAGTTAAACGAATTACGGAGTATGTGTACGATAGCTAAATCTCTAAAGAACCCGTCGTTCTTAAGACACAAGAAGATGCTAACAACAGAGAAAGACGTCGTGCTAAAAATTACGAAAGATGAGGCGTACGAAAACGTTACGTGGGAAATGAAAGAAGCCAGTGAGATAATCAAAAAGGCGGCCGAGATGGTACATGGAGAGAGAGTGGTCATCCTTAATTAGCTATGCTGGAGGGGGAGTGTGACATAATCCATCATTCTATCATGATTGGTCAAGATGAGAGGAAAAGGATAAGGAAACAAAGACTAAATTTATTATTGATTATAATGATTAAATTGTAAATCATGATAGGATTGATTATTTTCACTTTGTAAATGTTTTGTGCAATTATACTTAAAATTATACTCGACTGTATTTTGACAAAACAAAAGGATGGTCAAACAGCGTAGTCGAATTAAAGCTGACGTTGCGTAAAATTAGCAGAAATATTAAAGCGAGGGAAAAACTGTCAACAAGAAAGATTAACAGGTACTTGTCGAGTATTTAGTTGTTTATCACCAAGTGCTATAAATATAATGAATCTGATGTAATTATTGATGAGCAAATCTACTTTGGATTCATTTTCTTTTGTCAGGTTATTTTATATTCTGATGGAAAGCTAAACATCTACGAGCTAGGGTAATTGTATGGTGGTTCCCACATCCGGTTAAAGGTATGCTGGAGCAGCCTCCTAATAGCTATTCCACAGCAGGGAGGGCGACAGCTGTAGTTACCTTGTGGGCTCTTAGGTTACGGATAGGTATAGGAGTTTTTTACTGTTATAGCTTTCCTAATTGTCATTGCTTGTCCAATAGTGTTATTGCAGCCTGTAGGTTTTACATGTTAATTATTTTACCGATGAACTCAAGTTATTTATTACATTCATTATATTACATGCTGATTGCTGGCTTAATAGTATTTACATTCAAATGGTTATTACAATGGTCTTTTGATATTCTATTACTAAGAGTTTATTTGATCGTTATTACATGTTGCTCAATGTTTCACACAGTAGACTATAGACCGACTTCTAGTTATTGTTTTCTGCCGACTGCGTTGATTGTTTACATGTATCAAGGGTTATTAGATATTTATTTATATGTAAGGTTATTACATGTAGGGCCTCATAATAAGCTAGTTCAGCGGCAAGGTTGCACAACTTCGTTTATTGCACTAGTTCGTAATAACAAAAACAATCAATGCACTAAATTATTAAGTAGTTGCCAATCCCATTACACTGAGTTTGCTATTCACATCGCCATTCCATTATTGTTCTCTATCTCACATCAACAGTTCCATTGGTAAGATGCGGCTGACAGGTGCGTTCCTGGCAATGCACGTCTACTCTTGGGTGTCGATCCTGTCTTCCAAGCTCTCTGCTTTACCTAAATAAGTTGAGTTAATTCAGTAGCTACAAAGGTTCTTGCATATTAAATTAGTTTAATAAACCGCACACTTATTACAAAGGAGAGAAAACGGAAAAGTGTCAACTCGGATTCGTGGTTAATCTAAGAAAAGTAATAGCTTTCTCTAAATAACACCCTCATGTTGAGTTGGCATGATTCTACATGGCGACCGTGACAGGCGCTCAAAGAGCATGCACCAAGGAGAGAAAACAGATGGCGTAATAGTTAACGAAAGTGTATGGAGACTTACGAACAAGAATTATACTACGAACTTACGAGCGGGTTAAGATAGTTGTTTCTTCTCGCTCAAAATGAAGAAGTAAACAAGCAAGAAGACGATTAGAAGAAAAGAACCAGGAGTACATATACTGGTGAGGGATCCCAATTTACAATTGCCTTTAGTAATTATTAAAATGGTAAATTCAAGGAAAAAGCAAAGAACTAAAACCAAAACTCAAAGGACACCCCAAAACCAAACAACCCCAGCAGTTGTTAACACATCCCCTGAAAGTCAAAATTCCCCAACAGAGATGGTATTGCAAGAAGACGAAGGTACAGCAATGTCGATAACGGAACTAAGAAAAATAATACAGGATAATAATAACGAACGGCATGAGCTAATGTTACAAATAGAAAATTTAACTCAAAGGATGTTCGAAATAGAATTAGCGAATGCTGAAAAAGACAAACGCATCGAAGAAATCACGTAGGACACTAGCTCTAGATTAACAGAGCAGAGGAATGTCTTCCAGAAACAAATCGAGAAATTAATAGAAGCAAACAAGGAAATAAAAACAGAGAGTGAAAATCTAAAGCAGATGATCACTCAAATGCATGAAGAGAACGTGAATCTGAGAGAAGACAATATTCTGAAGCAACTGCAAATAGACGAGTTAAAAGATAAAATTCGATTGACAACTTTAACAAATGAGGAAGTAAAGAAAGAAAAGGGAAATAGAGTTAAAGTGATTAAAAACACAGTAATACAAGAACCAGTAAAATTAAGCGAAAGCGTACCTGGAGAAGAAACACAGTCTGAAATATATAAAAATTGTCAGACAGAAGACGAATTTGTTGAAAAATTGGTCGTTAATATAATGAAACAAGTATAAGAGAAATGTAAAACCACAACGGATACAAAGCTGATATATGAAGAAACGATATTATCGGAAGAGGAAGATAGTGAAACACTGGCATGCAAAGCAATACTTCCGAAATTTATGGGGAGAGTCAATAGCTATTCGCCTACTTTTAAAGAATGGATCCAAATGTTTGAGATGAGCATGAAGGAGAGGAAAGTTATACAAAAACAGGTGGCGGCGCGGTTTCCTCTATATCTAGGAGGTGCAGCTTACCAGCATTACCTAGTGTTGGATTTAGAGACTAAATCAGACTATAAGAAATTAATTGGAGAGTACCAACGATATTATGACGATGAAAGCTTTAAAAGCCAGTATCGGATGTTGTTAAATAGCTTAAAGATGAACAAACGAGAGGATTTACGAAATTACATGTCACAGGTAGAGAGGTTATTGAAACTTAGCTCAAGAGAGAGCACGTATTCTAAATACGATTTATTTTCTCATATATGTAAAGGATTACCAGAATGTGATCCGGCAACAATTTGAAATTAAGTGTGATGCAGATGACCCCTTGGAGAGAATGATAAGGAAAGGTCTGGGAATACAAGTTATGATGGAAAACAATGCTCGAATTAATGAGAAATCATCAACAATGAAAGTGATACCAACAATAGGTAGTGGTACAAACAAAACTAAAAAGGACGATGATGGAAAACTAAAGGAGGAAATTATCAAAATAAAATTGAAAGATGGTACGGTAAAACGTATAAACAGAAAAGACTTGAAATGCCAAACATGCGGGAAAAAAGGACATACAAAGAAATTTTGTAAATGGCAGATTAATTTCATAGAAGAGGAGGAAGCTTACTTTGATGAGGAAGACTTATTGGAGGATGAAGATGAGTTGGAACAAGAAGAAGAAGTAAAAGACGATACTTTAAATTAGAGGGAGCGCCGCCTCCAGTAAAACGTGCACCCGTGTTGATTGTAACGAACCTGATTAAGACTAACACAATCACGGTTGTAATAAATGGAGTGATGGTTAAAGCAACTATAGATACGGGAGCGGTAATATCCATTATCACCGATGAATGTGCGGCAAAGATAGGAATTGATAATAAGAAGTTGGAAAAAGAAAATAGCAGATTACTCAATGCTTCAGGAGATTACATTGATACAAAAGGAAAAATATTGGGAGTACTGATGAGAATCGCTAACACCACGTTTTCGCAAACATTTACAGTAATAGATACAGAGAAAAATGCGCTCCCCTACGAAGTAATATTAGGAAATGATTTTTTGATGGATAACAAATGTATCATTGACTACACAAATAGAACTATATCCGTCCAAGAGGAAACATTAACAACTTACGGAGAAGAGCAAGACACAGAAACTATAGAATTTCGGTTAACAGAAAACGAAAAAATTCTACCTAACAACTGGAAGATGTGCCAAATAGAAACGGAAAATGAGGTAACGTCTGAAGTTATGATTTATGATCAAAGAGGCATAAATACGAAAAAGATTTCCATACCATCAAGTTTGTGTGTGGTAAAAAATGGCAGAGGAGTGATACCAATGTTAAACGCAACTAATCACATAGTCAATATAAAAAAGGATACGTTAAAATTGAAAGGAAAAAAAGTAAAAACCGAGAAAAAAATGGTGGACAAAGCGATCAATTTAATTCAGGAAGAAAACAAGGAGTACCAAATACTGGAAGTAATAGAAGAGGAGTATCAGCACCTAAGTGTGGAAGAGAGAAAACAACTGGTAGCAATACTCAAAAGACATGCAAGAATATTTAATTATGGAGAAATAAGTGTGGGGAAAGTGGTTGGAGAAACGCACAAAATCATAACCACATTGGAAGAGCCAATACGATTGCCATGCAGGAGAGTTCCTGAACAATTAAAAGAACATTAAAATACTATATTAAATGAACTTATTGATAATAAGATAATTAGGCCAAGTGAAAGCCCTTATGCTGCGCCTACGGTGTTCGTAAAACAAGGCGAGAAATACAGACTTTGCATAGACTTCCGGAAACTTAACGACATAACGAAAAAGGACGCATATCCACTTCCGAGGATAGAAGACATTATATATGAAGCCAGTAAAAACAAATACTACACATGCATAGATCTTTGCAAAGCGTACTGGCAAGTGCCAATGGAACCTTCAGATATAGAAAAGACGGCATTTATAACACCGTATGGACTATTCGAATGGATGTACATGGCCTTCGGATTATGTAATGCACCAGCTACATTCCAGAGATATGTGACGAAAGTCTTAAAACAGAACAACAGACAAGTCGAAAAAGGGATAAGTGCGTACATAGACGACATACTCATAGCAAGCGAAACAATTGAAGAACATTTTGAAAAACTGGATAGAACGCTAAACATCCTGTATAAAGCAGGGTTACGGGTAAATGGAAAGAAGTGTGAAATTTTAAAGGAACAAGTCGTATTTTTGGGGAGGCAGATCCGGAAAGGAGAAATTCGGATGAAGAACAACGCCAGAGACATGATTCAGAATATTAACAGCCCGAAAACGAAAAAGGATCTACAGAGAATTATGGGGTTTATTAACTACTACGGTTCTTTTATATCGAATGTAGCACACAAAACCGGAAAAATGACAGAACTGTTAAAGAAGAACAAAGTCTTCGAATGGACGTGGAGAGAACAGGAACAGTTGGATAATATAAAGAATGAGTTAAGCCAAATGCCTTCATTAAATACGCCGGACTATGATAAAGAGTTTATTCTCGATTGCGATGCAAGTAATGTTGCCATAGGGGCGTGCTTGGGCCAAATCAAAGACGGCAAGGAAGTGCCGATACAGTTCTTCAGTAGAAAGTTAAAACAAAGTGAAGAAAATTATGGATCAATGAAACTGGAAATGTTAGCATTGGTCGAAAGTATAAAGAAATTTCGGTACTTTTTAATAGGACAAACATTTAAAGTGAGAACTGATAACAGTGGGCTGGCGTGGCTTAAAAAGTTTTCAGGCGATAAGTCGTCAATTGTATCGCGATGGATCGAATATTTAAATGAATTTAAATTTAACATAGAACATTGAAAAGGAACGTTACATAAGAACGCAGACTTCTGGATGGCGCTACCCAAATATCAAAGAGATATGGAAAAGGTGGACAGTGAAAAGAAAAAGTTTCAGTTCATGTCACATAATGAATACGTCGAACTACCCGAAATCAATACGGATAAGAAAGGGAATGCGATAATGCCAATAACAATTAAGGAAGAGATATCCGAAAAAGATATAATCGAAAAACAAAAAAGTGATCTGATACTTAAAGATATAAGAGACAAAATGAACAATGATGACTGGCCACTGGGAAGAGAAGCTAAAAGTTATTTTCAACGATATAAGTGGAAACTAAATAAAAATGGACTGTTGTATATAGAAGGAAAGACGCTAAGAATAGTGATCCCTGAATATTACAAAAGGGAATTAGTTTGGAAGATACACGAAAATGGACATTTGGGTATAATACAAATGGAGAACACCTTTAACGCTCGATTTATAACTACAAGCATTCGAAGGACAGTGGAAGATGTTATTAACAAATGCAATACATGTCTCATAAATAACAAGAGTCACTTCCCGGTACAAATTGCACCGCTTGAGAAAATCATGGCAACAGCACCTAATGAAATTGTTCATGTCGACTTGGAAAAATTGTCTCAAGATGATGAAGGTTATCAGTATATATTAGTGTTAGTGGATAATTTTACAAAATATGCTCGAATGATACTGCTAGATTCAACAACCGCAAAAGTAGTAGCGGACAAAATTATAAAAGAGTGGATTTTAAAATTTGGACCAATGCAAACAATAATATCCGATAGGGGCGTTCAATTCAAAAGTAAATTATTTGAAGAAATGACTAAACTAATGGAGTTACTAACAGAAAAGACAACCGCATATCATCCACAGGCCCACTGGAGCGGTGGAAAGATTAAACAGAACAATGATAAAATTAATAAGAGTGTTAACGTCGAGAATTGGAGGAAGAGATTGGAGAGAAGTATTAGAAATAGTTGAATATTTCTATAATACATCTGTACATACCACAACGGGAATAACCCCATATAAAGCAATGTATGGAAGAGAGGCGGCAACGCCGGTGTCAATGCAATATCATGCATACTCCGAGAAACCGGATCACGACTACATAAGAAGATTGAAAGACCAGATAACAGGAATCCACGAAGCTATGTGCCATAATATAAAGAAGTCAGCAATAAGGCAAGAGAGAAATTTCAATAAAAAGATATATGGCGAACCACACAGGGTAGGGGATAAAGTTTACGCATACACTCTAATGAGAACACAAGACGTGAACCAAGTAAGGAAACTTAAAACACAGTGGTCAGGGCCATTCACGGTAATACAAACACTACCCAATAATAATTATAAATTGAATGACGGACGAGTATTACATTTTCAAAATTTAAAAAGGGCAACAGTAAACATAGAGCAAGTAACCCTTGATAAAACCGCAGAGTTTAAAATTGTACAGGTTGATGATGGTACATATGCTGAAATGGACGATCTAGATAGTGTTCATGAAGAGGAATTTCAAGATGAATATAGACCCGAGAAAGATGAACCTGAAGTTGAAAGAAGGATAATGCCCCAGGGGGCAGCTAAAAACAAATTAAAATATGACCCAGAAATATGGGATATTAATTTAGTAACTGAATTTAGGAAAAATGAAACGAACGGAACGATCACCACTGAAATCGAGGAGAGTAAGAAGGAGAAGGACCCCGCAGACCGATCGTCAAATAAAGGGCGTGAGGACAGAGGGAACATCGACAAGCTCCACTAACAAAGCTAGATCTCCGCTATCCGATTGCCAAATAAAGGGCATGACGATGGAGAATTCACCACCTAACAATAAGAGACGGAGAGTTAGAAGAAGAGCTCCACAGTCAGATTACCAATTAAAGAGTATGAAGACGGAGCAGATGACACCTACCAATAAGAGACAAAGAATAAGAAGGAGGTCTCCTCAATCTGATTACCGAATAAAGGGTATGAGGATGGAGACAATAAAAGAAAAATCACCCTCTACCAAATGTCAATTAACGGGCAGGCGGATAAATGAGGGCCATCTACAAGATACTGATCACCAATTAAAGGGCATGAGGTTGGAAATACCGAATTATGCACACTCCCCTTCAACATCTACAAGTACTCAAAGCCAACTAAAGGGCGGCGAGGAAACAGCAACAACAAGTACTCAAAGCCAATTAAAGGGCGGCGAGGAAATAACTTCAGTAGCTATGGGAAGTTGGGATACACAACCCATAAGTGATGACTCAGATATGGATACTTCGCAGATACCGTCAACGAGTTCAATCCCCACAACAACGAGCTCAGGAATTTTTTCGTACAGACAAACATCAACAACTACAAAATCGTCACGATCGGAAGAGAGAGAGAGCCGCATGACAAAAATAGGACGAGATAGAATACATCCCTATTTCATAGCAAACAGAAAGATGAGATATAATTCCTACGACAATCTATCGCCAGAAACTAAGCGGCTAATACAACACAGCACTTCCACCAAAGAGAACGAAAGTTATGCAATCCCAATAGTCATTGATAAGAAAAATCGTCCAACTTGCAATACGATAATAGCATATAAAGAGGATATGAAGGAACAATTTAACAGACCATACTTCAAAAGTACAGTCCATATCACGTTTGATGAACAGTTCACCATGAAAGATGTACAGAAACTAATAAAGAACAAAGACAAAATTGTAAACGAGTGTGAACAAGTAAACCTCGATAAAAACCATCTGACAATAGTTTATTTTGTAAAAGACGCTGAGATAGAATCAAAAAGACTTCAAACTAACATCGAAGAAACACTCAAAATAGCTAAGAAACAGAAGACGAGGGTAATACTAATCGTAACACAGAAATCAGAAGAATTACCGGACTGTATAAAAGAATTGGAAATCAAATTAGATAATTTGTTCACATTGGATAATGGTACAAGAAGAATATCTGAACTGATAAAAGTGGACTTACAAATTAATGAAATAGCCCCAGCGGAGAGAATCATGGTGGAACCTAAAATCGCGATCAATATGTATTATCAAACACGCACTATGGAATTGCTGGGGATAACTGAAAATTTGGAAGAGACTTGAAATTTGTTTCTAAAGTGCAGTATAAACCAAACACCTGAGCATTTGGAAAAGATAGCGACAGTATGGTCGGAGATTAAAGCAGAAAAGCCTACGCATGAAGAGTGGCCGCTGATAGACATAAAATCGCCCACTAAGAAGTATCATAAAAGTACTGAAGCTACGTTATACGAAATGAGAAGAGCGTATGAAATGGAAGCTAAGAGGAACTTTAAAACACAAATGTTTGAAGAAATTAATGCCCCAGGGATCAGAGCGAGAACAGCCATTTGGATACTAATGATCACATTAACATACAATGATAAGTTGGTATTGCCGATGATGAGAAAAGAAGGAGAACCAATATGCCGACAGATTAAGAAAGTCCGAGCAGAAATTGAAAAAAGGTCGACACAAACGGTGATATTATTCTCTGGGATCAACGACATTGTGTGGGGAGAACTTTGGAGTTCGCAATATCGATACTACGACGTAATGAGGAGAGTGGAAATTATTACTATGGTTAGATTAGGAAAGAATGAACCGGAAAACATCACCGAGGAAGAAGTACTGGAAAACATAAGTGCATTCTATGACAAAGCGTCGATTTCGAAATCATTATGATCAACGTATGAATTCTTCTACCCAAATACTACGATTCATCCAGATTTGGCGCACACCAGTAGAATAGACGCGATTATGACATTGATGATAGCCATAAAGGGCATGAAACTCTACAGAAAACACTACGATATATTCAACGAAAAGTTAAACGAATTACGGAGTATGTGTACGATAGCTAAATCTCTAAAGAACCCGTCGTTCTTAAGACACAAGAAGATGCTAACAACAGAGAAAGACGTCGTGCTAAAAATTACGAAAGATGAGGCGTACGAAAACGTTACGTGGGAAATGAAAGAAGCCAGTGAGATAATCAAAAAGGCGGCCGAGATGGTACATGGAGAGAGAGTGGTCATCCTTAATTAGCTATGCTGGAGGGGGAGTGTGACATAATCCATCATTCTATCATGATTGGTCAAGATGAGAGGAAAAGGATAAGGAAACAAAGACTAAATTTATTATTGATTATAATGATTAAATTGTAAATCATGATAGGATTGATTATTTTCACTTTGTAAATGTTTTGTGCAATTATACTTAAAATTATACTCGACTGTATTTTGACAAAACAAAAGGATGGTCAAACAGCGTAGCTCGATTAAAGCTGACATTGCGTAAAATTAGCAGAAATATTAAAGCGAGGGAAAACTGTCAACAAGAAAGATTAACAGGTACTTGTTGAGTATTTAGTTGTTTATCACTAAGTGCTATAAATATATCGAACGTGATGTAATGAATGATGAGCAAATCTACTTTGGTTTCATTTTCTCTTGTCAGGTTATTTTATATATTCTGATGGAAAGCTAAAACTGCTATGAGCTAGGGTAATTGTACGGTGGTTCCCACATCCGGTTAAAGGTATGCTGGAGCAGCCTCCTAATAGCTATTCCACAGCGGGGAGGGCGACAGCTGTAGTTACCTGGTGTGCTCTTAGGTTACGTATAGGTATAGGAGTTTTTTACCGTTATAGCTTTCCTAATTGTCATTGCTTGTCCGATAGTGTTATTGCAGCCTGTAGGTTTTACATGTTAACTATTTTACCGATGAACTCAAGTTATTTATTACATTCATTATATTACATGCCGATTGCTGGCTTGATAGTATTTACATTCAACTGGTTATTACAATGGTATTTTGATATTCTATTACTCAGAGTTTATTTGATCGTTATTACATGTTGCTCAATGTTTCACGCAGTAGACCATAGACCGACTTCTAGTTATTGTTTTCTGCCGACTGCGTTGATTGTTTACATGTATCAAGGGCTATTAGATATATATTTATATGTAGGGTTATTACATGTAGGGCCTCATAATAAGCTAGTTCAGCGGCAAGGTTGCACAACTTCATTTATTGCACTAGTTCGTAATAACAAAAACAATCAATGCACTAAATTATTAAGTAGTTGCCAATCCCATTACACTGAGTTCACTATTCACATTGCCATTCCATTATTGTTCTCTATCTCACATTGGCAGTTCCATTGGTAAGATGTGGCTGGCGGGTGTGTTCCTGGAAATGCACGTCTACTCTTGAGTGTCGATCCTGTCTTCCAAGCTCTCTGCTTTACCTAAATAAGTTGAGTTAATTAAGTAGCTACAAAGGCTCTTGCATATTAAATTAGTTTAATAAACCGCACACTTATTACAAAGGAGAGAAAACGGAAAAGTGTCAACTCAGATTCGTGGTTAATCTAAGAAAAGTAATAGCTTTCTCTAAATAACACCCTCATGTTGAGTTGGCATGATTCTACATAATGGTCTAAGGATAGCTTTCTTCCATAAATAAGGATAATAACGTGAATCAATAATAAATCAAAACAGATTTAAGACATGAACTGATAATTGGAATGAATATTGTTTTAAAAATGACCCAGAGAGATGATCAGATCCACAGTTGGAGTTACAGTTAGCTCATAGAGGGATAACATCATCAAGTTTGATAGATATATCATGGAAGTCAAGATTATCAAATGAACAACTTATCTCACATTGTGGGGAATAAATAGAGGCAAAATATTCATTAAAAAGTGAGCAAATATCAAAGTCTGTTGTACCAGATTTGGACTCCCAAATGATAGGGCAAGGAAAAGTTTGAAGATCTAAGGCCCCGCTCAAATGATACAACTTTTGTTGTGAAACCAATTAAGATAAGAAACCACATTGTAGGAATTCAAATTATTTCAAAATTATCCTATCACATCATGCTCTATAATTGGATTAGCAACAAAACTTGTAGTTTGCACACGGCCTAAAGATCAAAGTAATTTATAACAGGAATTAACGTCAGAAATGTCTGAAAAGCTTTGTAAAAATATTAATCTATCAAGTTCAAATGACTCAAGGAGATTATTGCACAATGATTTTAAGCGGCAAAAATCAGAAAAATTGTTTGTTCTTTGATATTTGCGATGCTGAGATTCTGTTTTGTTATAGATGTGAAGAGTATGTGAAGATGTATATGATGGTAAAATATGATGCTTAAGTTGTTTCCGAGGAACAAATGTAGCTATAATTTCAAAAGAGAGTCATACCAATAAGAGGTATAAGACGAATTATTCACATAAAAAGAGAATAATGACATTAAGAGAGATAAGGAGAGTCCAATTGAGTTATCCTGAGAAAACGAAAATGTTTGAATTGACAAGTCACTTTGCTTACAGCATGATCAGAAATGCTTTTGTTTGGAGCCAGGTAATCTTCAACAGAAATATTATTGGAATTTGTAAAAACCAAATCCAAAATGTTGCCATTTTGATGAGTTGAAAAACTAATAAATTGTTCCATATTGAAGTTATTAAAAAAGTCTAAGAGTAATTGATCAAAATTGTTATTAGAAAACAAATGTGACCAATCTAAAAAAGGTAAATTAAAATCACCACAGACAAGAGCAATATGTTCTTTATCATTTAAACCAGATTGAGATAGACTGCTAAATGCAGTGGTACAAACAGATATATCATTTGCTGAAGGATGATAAGTACTGTTTGATGGTGGAATGTATAAACATATTACTAGTAGGATATATTCGTAAAAATCTATTATATTAGCACAAGCAAAGTTATTCATTGGGAGGTCGTCAATTGAGTAAAACTGTAGGGAATTTTTACACATTATTAAGCAACCACCATGATCTTTAGAAGAATGACGATCATTTCGTGCAGCAACAATAAAGGGGGAATTTGGAAGTAAATTGTCAGAAAAAGTTTCTCCAATAAAAAATTATCAATTACAAAAGACTTTACAAGTCTTCTATTTCGAAAAAAATTTCATTTATACATAAAACATGGTAATAAATAAATCATAGTAAAATAGAAAATAGTAAAAATAATTCATCTGCTCTGTATTTCACTATACAGTAAAGGCTTTACAACGAATTTCTTAAATTTACATTTACTAGTAATATCAACAAATATACCATGAGTCTTCATTCAGTGTACCTCAGAAAGACCATGATAAAGCTTTAGATTTCGGATTTTTAGTTCAGACTTTGGAATACCATTAATATTGATCATATCATACCGTTTTTTCAATATTTTTTTTTTCAATTTCCCGATCAGAAGGGCTTAACTTGGGACAGATAATAATGTTGAATTGTGATCATTTTAACTTATAGCATTTAGATAGAATTAGCCTTTTATTCCACTCATTTCCTAAATCAACAATTAAAATTTGTGTAGAATTAGCTTTTTTCGACCAACATGAAGGTTGAAAATTTCAACTTCTTTGCCATTGAAGAAAGACAAGACTTCATTTGTTTTGGTAATGTCATGAGTTAGTTGTGCGTCAGAAAGGCGTTCATTAGATTCATCAATGCCAATACTTTTTATCTGCTGAGGGTATGTAGTGTCTTTAAATGCAGGGGTGGAGGATGTATTTACAATGGATGAAGAGGAGGAAACAACGGAATTATTGAGATATCATTTTAAAATAGTTTCTGAATTATGTATTAACTTGTGTTGTTCTTTCAGTGTTTCATTGAAGTCATTAATTAACTTAATTAACTTTGAACTCACTTCAGAAAGTCTTCAGTAGTGTATATAAAACAGACTTGAGGTCACAAAATGACATCATCACTGATTCAGAGATATTGGAGGCAGGAGTTTAAGTGCTGACTCACTGTTTGATTGACAGATGACTAATTGGTTTTCACCAAGGTTACATACTTGACTAATGGGTTTCTGACAGATTAACAATAACTCAAAAAGTACTTTCTTGACGGCTCCTGGGTAACCAGCTGACAGTTTTGCTAATAGCTTTTTTAATTAGTGTACCATATTCGGACCTGGTTAAATGATTCACGCCCAAATTTACATTGTTTTGATATAATTACATTTTTTTTATTGTTTGTAATGACTAATTTTGTTAATATCATGGGTTACATTTCATGTTTTTGCATGCATTACAATTTGTTAATATTCCTTGCTATCACACATTTCGTTTTTGCTGATCACCAACCAATAATTATTTTTCATAAATTCAAATGTATTTTCATTGGCTGGTCAATCTATATATTCACCTCATTTCATCAGATAAAGTCATTATTTTTCTCTTACGCAATTTCATCTCTCACATTTGCCAATGTCTATTGAAACGCTAACATCTGGTTCACTGAGTAGCCTGTTTGATGATCTATGTACAACTCCACCACCCTCGCATGGTTATAACCCGTTAACACAAGAGATGATTCATCCTCCTCCTGCACCTGTAAAAGAAAAGCGCAAGTCACAACAAAAACAAAGGCGTCCTACAGTCAATAACAATGCGATTGTCTTCCCCATCACCGAGATGAGCGAGGATGACAATGTTTTACAATGCTTAAACAATGTCC
>CABFPE010000911.1:47455-58353 GCA_900660155.1 Hofstenia miamia | reverse complement strand
GCTGTTACGGTTGATCATTCGAATTTTCTCAACCGTTTGTTTCAAGTAAAGTCATGGATTTTTCTCGCGAAGACATCAGATTTTTATTTGTTTATGCCAATGAAAGCCTGTCTACGAGGACAATATTTGGACTCAGCTGAAGCGGTGAATATGAAAATCCAAAACTGGCTGGACACTAAAGACCCAACGTTCTTTGCAAATGGAATAAATAAATTACCTGATCGATGGCAACGATGCATCAAGAGTGGTGGAAGCTATTTTGAACATCTGAAAAATGTTGATTAATAAATATTTGCTGGTTTTTTTTCATGTGTTTTTCCTTTACTGCAGAAACTTATGGGTACCCCCTGTATATATATATACACATTTATATATATATATATATATAATATATATATACATATATATATTACAATACAACTGAATTTTGCAATTGCTTAGTTCAACTGTAGATGTATATAATGAATTTTAATGATTTTATTGCACAAGCTGATACCTTAAGTATTGTAAATTAAAATTTATAGCTCCACAAACAATCTAATAGGAAAATAAAAATTTGTATTATAATTGTCAAATGTTTCTCAAACCTGCCACTGTCACTCAACTTTTTCCTGCTAAAATTCTACCTCACTTCAATTGTGGAAATGTTCTAGTTTGCCATATAAAAAGCAACTTAACTAAAAAAACTCAATACTCAGTTGATGTGAGGGCATTAATGCTCATAAAAAAAATCAAGCCTTATCAAAAACTAGATGAGATAAGAATCTATATTCATTTGAATTTTTAACAATATTTAACTGATATTTGAAATGAATAGCGTTATTGACTACTAAATACAATAAAAAAATGAATAATATCAAAAATGAAAAAAAAAACACTGGCTATGGATAGTTTACTAATTTCGATTGAATGTATAGTCATTTTAAGATTTAAATTCTATCCGTGATCTACCTGATATAAACATTTGTTTGAGAATTAATGATTTTAATTCTTTCTTGATTTCTTTTAGGTTGTCTATATTTTCATTTCTTTTGGCAATATATTCCAGTTATAAATTGCAGTATTAATAAAGGATTGACTCAAATTTTACACGTGAATAGTTTTTTGATCGTTTATTTTGCTTCAGACAGTCTGTCGAAAATGAGAATGATACCTCGCCGTAGGTTGGTATTTTGTTTATGAATATGAAAAAATAAATATTACTGTAAATAATTAACTCTTGAGGAAAAAGAATAGATTTAGAAATATATTCTTTTGTTTTAAAAGAGTTTTTATTACAAACATTTAGGCCCATTTTAGTTGAACTTGAAGCTTTTTTCTCATTAGGTTGTGTACATTAATATATAAGAGATTTGCATAGTTTAAATTACTCATAACGAATGCATGAAAAATTTGAATTACTGCAATTGGAGGTAATTGTTGGGAAACATGGGATATCTTTCTGATACCTACAGCCATTTTTTTAATAATAGTATTTCTTTGCGACGTGAAATTAAATTTTGAATCTATTGTTACTCCTAGATATTTAAACATATTAACAGGTAAAACAGATGTAATATTGAAATTACTTAAATAATCAGAGGTGTCTGTTTTTTCTAAAGGTTCTATATCTCTGCCTCTAATGTTCCACCACCTTTGCAGATCAATTACAATATTATACTATAATTTTTTGTTAAATATATAAAAATACATCTATATGACATTAACTCTTTCTGCAGTCATTATAGGCATTGATTTAAATCTAAAACATATTTTTATTAAATTTCGCAAAAAAGTANAAATTTGTATTATAATTGTCAAATGTTTCTCAAACCTGCCACTGTCACTCAACTTTTTCCTGCTAAAATTCTACCTCACTTCAATTGTGGAAATGTTCTAGTTTGCCATATAAAAAGCAACTTAACTAAAAAAACTCAATACTCAGTTGATGTGAGGGCATTAATGCTCATAAAAAAAATCAAGCCTTATCAAAAACTAGATGAGATAAGAATCTATATTCATTTGAATTTTTAACAATATTTAACTGATATTTGAAATGAATAGCGTTATTGACTACTAAATACAATAAAAAAATGAATAATATCAAAAATGAAAAAAAAAACACTGGCTATGGATAGTTTACTAATTTCGATTGAATGTATAGTCATTTTAAGATTTAAATTCTATCCGTGATCTACCTGATATAAACATTTGTTTGAGAATTAATGATTTTAATTCTGTCTTGATTTCTTTTAGGTTGTCTATATTTTCATTTCTTTTGGCAATATATTCCAGTTATAAATTGCAGTATTAATAAAGGATTGACTCAAATTTTACACGTGAATAGTTTTTTGATCGTTTATTTTGCTTCAGACAGTCTGTCGAAAATGAGAATGATACCTCGCCGTAGGTTGGTATTTTGTTTATGAATATGAAAAAATAAATATTATTGTAAATAATTAACTCTTGAGGAAAAAAAAAAAAATAAATATTATTGTAAATAATTAACTCTTGAGGAAAAAGAATAGATTTAGAAATATATTCTTTTGTTTTAAAAGAGTTTTTATTACAAACATTTAGGCCCATTTTAGTTGAACTTGAAGCTTTTTTCTCATTAGGTTGTGTACATTAATATATAAGAGATTTGCATAGTTTAAATTACTCATAACGAATGCATGAAAAATTTGAATTACTGCAATTGGAGGTAATTGTTGGGAAACATGGGATATCTTTCTGATACCTACAGCCATTTTTTTAATAATAGTATTTCTTTGCGACGTGAAATTAAATTTTGAATCTATTGTTACTCCTAGATATTTAAACATATTAACAGGTAAAACAGATGTAATATTGAAATTACTTAAATAATCAGAGGTGTCTGTTTTTTCTAAAGGTTCTATATCTCTGCCTCTAATGTTCCACCACCTTTGCAGATCAATTACAATATTATACTATAATTTTTTGTTAAATATATAAAAATACATCTATATGACATTAACTCTTTCTGCAGTCATTATAGGCATTGATTTAAATCTAAAACATATTTTTATTAAATTTCGCAAAAAAGTAATGCAATATTCTTTTGTAATGTCGCATTTTGTGGGTAATACATATTTTTGTTGGTGCACACAATCGTTTGTCAACATGAATCTTAGAAAAAGTTTTTAATATAAGAAAATTAACCTTAGTGATTCACATGAAAATGAAAATGATTCTTATAAAATAAAAAAGCAAATTTTGCTTTCTAATTTTATTAATGAATTGATCTTCAAGGACAGACCACGATAATCACATGCCGCATCACACAATGCACAAGGTCTACTAGACAACTGTAATTGCATACGCGTTGAATATTAGCACTATATTAATGATAAAAAACTATATTTAGTAATTTTACTAAATAAAAAACGAAACAACATTAACTATAACCAAAGCTTTACACAAGACTGACAAAAGCGACTAGTGGCAATTCGACGAACTTCTCGTCGAATTTCATCGCTGTTATTGTCATTTAAATCAATTTGCGAAATTCGAGATAATGCAACATTGCGCTTCCCAGTTTCTATTCTCTGGGTGTGCACATTAATTATACACTCCAAAATGGTTTTGTCAAATAGCCAGCGATAGAGGTAGTCTCCGCAGTCTAAGCTGAAATCCGATTGAATTAGAGAAAATGCACGTGAATAGTCGGGCTCTCGCATCATTTGTACGAAATGCACACCAGTGATATTATACGAAAGTCTTTCACAGCACTGGACTAGTTTTCGTAAATCATCTTCGGACCAAACTACTGTCTGACGTGTAAAATAACGTGTGCCAACACACCCTAAACAAATTGTGCAATTACAGCTAATACATGGCTTAAAAGTCTATGGGTGCAAATGCATAGATCTATAAAGTAAAAAAGTAAAAAAATAAATGTATGGGTGTAAATATGAGATTGTTAATCCGTCAAATGTCACAGAAAACCGTAAATGTATTTTCATTCGAATTTTAGTCGAATCAAAACCATAGTATTTGATGGAAAGTCAAATATAGCCAAAAACGAAATTTTTTTCCGGTGTATTGGTGGACAAATCATAGAAAACCTCAAAAACTTTACATGGAATGTTGGTAACGCAACGCAAAGCAGCTTCAAAGACAACAGCGAAATTTTAAAACTAATTAACGTGAAACTTAAAATGATTTGAACAAAAATATTTTGAGATATATCTAGAGGGTTAGTGACATCTACCAAAACGCCAGTCTTACATACTTGCGTAAAGTAGTTTAACATTGCAAAAATGAAAACAGGATACTTCTTATTCAGACCACCCACTCAGAAAGCGTCAGTTTAGTGAACCAAAAATTGATACAATAACCTTTCGAACACTATTAAAGAATTTGAGATTTTCAAATGAAGTAAAAATGTAGAATTTAGTCATGGTACCTTCCATTTAACAACTTTGTATCGATTCCTTATTGAAAGTAAGAATAAAATGCGAAAAAATATCTAAAAAACCATGAAAAACCAATTAAATTTACGTTTTAAGTAGTACATATTTTTTGACATACTATGGATACTTGCCTAGGATTGTTAGATATTTGAGAGCCAAACGATATTCTTCTCGAAATAATGCGATTTGAGCAGCTGCACGATACAGCTTGGGAGCAAAAGGCTCCAATGCAATAGCTCTTACCAGGATTCGGTTCAACGAATGCTCTACTGAATTCGAGACACTCTTCATGGTAGGTATTGTTCCAATGGGGTATATCTCACGCCATCCTGGCTCACTACCAAGAGACAGATCTTCCAAAAGATTTTCATTGTTTAGTATGTTAAAGATACGTGCTAAACACGCAAGTAGGGGATCCAACATTCGAATGTCACGAACCTAAAATATAAAAGTTAATTAAACTTCGAGAACATACTACACAGAAATAGCGCACAGTCACGTCTTCATAGCTTAATGTAAATCTCAAATATGTCATTACAGATGACAATATTTGACTCTGTGATTCATTTTGTACATCCTAAGAGCTACAGCAATTGTTAATTGTTTTAAAAAATTACAAATTATAGCTTAATGTTGTGGAACTTAAATTTATACAAGGGGTGCCTCGTAAGTTCCTTGAAATTTCACTTTATTTATTCTATTGAAAACAAACTTCATATGTGGTGAGTCCTCATTATTGGTTAGAAATGGCCACGTTATTTAAGAGAGAGATGGAACCACATTACCCAAAATCAAACACAATCTTAAAGGACAAATAATGATTGACTTAATCGCTTTGAGTAAGGAGAGTATCACCTCAATGAAAGATGCGTGCACACTGTGAACTTGAAGTCGACAGAAACAATAGTCTATTAAGGAAAATATTGACGTTAAGAAAATTGTTGGCAAATACATTTTTTGACATGCAAATCAAAGCAAAAGCGAGCAGAAATTGCAATTGAGCGTCTCCAAAAATTTAAAGATGGAAACTCCAATAATGTCAACGGCATTGCCACCCGTGATAAGACAACCATACATTTAAACTAGCGACAGCTTGCACAATGGTGTTTCATACTAAAAGGAATGGGTATAGAGAAACTTTTGTCTTCCGTTAAAAATCACCATCTAGATACAGCTCTACTAGATCGCAAAAAGTCACATCACAATGGTACATAGCAGTAGCATTCACAGAATTGCTGAAAAGCAGCGGACTCCGCTCTTGGAAGCATCATCACTAGCCTCTATTTTAAATCGATTAAAGTACAAAGTTGCACTGCTTGTTTTTTTAATCTTTTAATGAATAGATATCTCCCTGATTTATTCAATTGTCAACCGCGATCTACCACAATGCTGTGCGGACGTCGATGTTAAACCTTTATCAGCCGATTAGTAATTATTGGCAATTATCGCTGCTTTCAATTTACTCGTACTTTGTGTTGAATGCTCCACAACATATCCGATCAGTTACATCTTTGTCGGTGTTTCAAAAAGAATTTGAAGCCTCATTTCTTCATCATGGCATATACTAGATGATATTTCTAAGAACCGATGAACATTCTGTAAAGTTTTGTAATCTACGCTATACATAAATTTTGTCATCTGATAGCTCTCAAGAAATTTACAAAATGGAAGAGATTTCGGGTTTCAAAAAATCAATTAACAAATTATAAATTATGTATTTGTACTGCAAAGGCCAGAAGAAACAACAGCAGTATTATTGAAAAAGTTGATCTTTTGAGACAGAATGCTACTAAAACGTGGATTAATTTGAAGATTTTTTAGTGGACAATTCGATTGTTTTCAAAATCCACGATAGTAGAAAAAATTCAAAAACTTTTTTTCACTTAACTTCTACATCAGAGAAAAAATAAAAAATCCATGCTCAAAAGTGTGAGGACTCAATAAGACATACACTTAACAGTAACAGGTGTTTCTATTTTACAAATTAGCAAAACGAAAGTTTCATCAAATGATGCATATTTACAATCATGTGTGAACACAAAAATCGTGGTAAAATTACAAACCTGTGTCATACAGTTGAGGAAACGCGATCTGGACAAATAAGTTTTTTCCATGTGAATTCGCTTGGGAGCAGGACCCTCGTCACCTGTCGAAACATTACTCTGCGAGTGAATGTCAAGAATCAACATCAGCAACTCTTTTCTAGTTTCAAACGCTATCGACGGAGCCACATGCCCTCCCACACTTTGAGCCTACAAAATATATTGGGAATGGACAACATTATTGTGAATCTGTCTATGGCATTACAATATAAATGTATTTATACTAAATGTACTAATTACCATATACATTACAAAAGCACATAAAATGATTCATAAGTTAACTTTCAATACCTGACATAAGGCCAAGAGACCAGCAAGTTTCAGCATCGGAGCATCTATCGATCTTGCCAAAGCGTTCATGAGCACAGATGCACATCCAGCATTTATAAGTGCTAGGACACAGACATCAGCGACTTCTGAACGAGCGTCAGGCAGGATGGCGGCAGCTTCTTGAGCGAGTTCTTCCCCCAGAACAGTACCTCGAATGACGGAATCTACCAATCGAGCATGAAGAGCTTCGGCTTTGAGAATCGGTGAAAAACTGAACACAGAATTCATTGCTTGCTGAGCAGCATTCATGAACCAATTATGCGCTAATCTAAATATGATCTATATCCCATACCTGCCATAATATTGGGCTTCAAAAAAGTTAAAAAGTACATGCCATATACTGTTAAAACATCAATATTTTGTCAAAACGACATAGTAAATATTTCAAAATGTAACCTATATTCGTGAATGGCTAATAATCGAGCCGCTTTTCCAACTGAAAGATACAGCCTCGCTTTAACTAACGGATCTAATTTGGCCAATGCTCGAATTTTTTCATTCCAAATAGGAGGAATCCATCCACCAACTAAAAATGTGACGTCTGTTTCCAAAAGGCGCTGCAACTTATTATCTGCTGGATCGGCGCTACAAACGAACTGATTTTCTAAACGCATTTTATCCGCGTGCGGAGATACCAAAGGATGACAAGTTTGATGTGAACCGATTGTGGGAGATGCAGGCGACTCAGAATGAGTAAACACAACTAAACAACAATTGATTGTAATTTATTGGAATTAGAAGAAAAATAATGAAACCCAATAAATTAATGAATTAGATCAAAATAAATTTATCCTTATTGATATTACAGATAGAGATAGATAATACACTCAATAGCAGGTATATATACTAATTGAGGTTGATAACCAAATTGAATTTGTAAATATAATATGTCCTTGAAACGTCTTCCAGTGAAAGCATTAAGTAATTGTGAAGATCACAGAAAACATATTTCGCGGAATATTTATTGACAATTTCTTCAAATAGTAGTTCTTCGCAACATCATTTTTAGCTAACAGTGGTATCATAGGAAATAAAAATACCAATAACATTCAGTTAATAAATCCAGATTACGACATATTTGATAAAAACAATGGGAGAATAGACAATTTTCAAATAAGTTGAAATTCAAAAACAGGTACAAGCGAAACAGGTATGGAGTTTCTATAACATAGGTATCTATTAATTCGAACAGTTTTTAGATTTATTTTTCACTGAAAAAAATACTATGAAACTAAAGCAAGCATACTTTATCACAAACCTTGAGGATCACGGCCACAGACAAGCACTTGACGCTCTTCTGTAAGCAGCAAGTCAAGCGGTGGGGAATGATCTCGCTCAAGTTCTTTAGCTACACATAATTTACAGCTGGTAAGAATAGTTCGCAGAAGACGACGCAGTCGTGCAAGCGAATTTGAGGAATCTGACCGACTACGGTTAATAACCATCAAAAGGAAGGAAAGATCCGCGGCTGTACAGTGTCGTAAACTAGCGATGAATCGACCGCATACAATAGAACCTTCTAAAGCGCGACGCACTGTGTTGCATGCATCAACCTACGTAGAAGTGAAAATTAAATTAAAGCACTATTCCAATAAATAGTTTTTCTACAATAAGCATACACATTTTGATAGTAAATGGTATTGAATTTTAATAAAGGATTTTGAAATATATTCTATAATCTTTTTTACTGATTATGTTAATAGCCAAAAAAATATGGTTGCAGATTCAAAAATTAAGTACAATGTGGATTAATATCCAAAGAACAGCACTGGCCAAAATTAAGATGTATTTGCCCAAGAAAATCATGCAGTTTCGATTATAAAATCTATATTTGGTTTTCCTCGAAAAAATATTCCCGCTCTTATTGTGTTTAAAACCCTAATGCTAAATCCCTAATATGTGAAGGAGCATAAAAACGCTTAACCATAACAACAATTTGAAAAATGGATTTAACAAATTTACAGAGACCTATCTTAAGCTCTTATGTTTAGGTTTTCAAAACGATTCTTGAGCCTCAAGCTTAATGTCAGAAATGTAAGTTTTCCTCTTTTTATATACATAGATGCACGCGTCATTACATAATTTTAACAAACACAATTTCAATATATATAGTAACGCAGATTTTAAATTTTTACATTACAATTCATACCTGAAACTGCATTTGTTTATGAGCAACTAATGCATCGCTAACAGAAAGACGCTGTCTCCAAGTCAACACACGTGCTTGGTTATCTTCAAGGAGGATGTCAACGATGTTCTTACAGTCATTTTCCATGGATTTTTCAAAACGAGCATTGAGGGTTGATGAACTGCTATCCATGTCGACTCCAACAGCAAGTAGGTAGCCGGAGAGTATTTCCCTATCAAAGGGGAAGACAGAGAACTCACTATCATTTATATCATACATCGCGTAATAAAGCTGCTCGAAGTGCTCGCGCGCAAGTGTGAAGTTCATCGTCTAAACGGTGTTTCTTACTCTCAGTATTAAAATACCGTTAACACAGAATAAGAATGGAAATTTGATTAGTTCCTCGCCTAAACTCAAAGTAAAATTAACCCAAAAGCAAATTACTTTAGACAAAGGCTCATTACGCCAAAACTACAAATGACAATACTGAAAATAGCTTGCAAAGTAGAGATTACTACAAATAAGCTGTAATTAAACCAACAAAATTCAATCACCTTAATATTAAACAAACACATGGAGATACAAATATTTGAAATCATTCGCAACATAAAATCACAAAGAACATATTCTTACTGAAGATAACATGCAACCGATATAGAAATGCAAAACATAAGAAATCAATTTGCAGATACCTGGAAATAATATTTACCAAGAACAAATCTGATTCGAGCTTTTGCTTCAGATGCCGGAACCTTCACGAAATCGTATTTGTCTGCATCAGAGAAATTTCCAGTGTGTGCTAAGAGGGTGTAAGACGAATGGACCAGGAGATGAGAGTTGATTTCTGTTGATGTTAAGATGTCTTCTAAAGATTTAACTGTCTTGGATAAAGACTCTCTTAATAATTTAAATGTCTCTTCAGTTTTAGGCCAGTGTTGGGCCATGGGATCAGCCAAAAGATTGAGCTGAATATTAGGGGGTAATTTCAATGGTCGTTGGATCATGCTATTACTGACAACAGCGTTTAAAACCCAAACATTGTAAAGAACCTCCGCGGAAAAAGCCAGAGCTTTTCGCTCAGCAGAACTAGCAGGTGAGGACTCTTCAACAATTACAAGCAGTTCCTAAATAATTTTATTAAACTACAAGTTACACACAAATTTGAAAACGAAGAATGAGTCTGATATAAACAGCAAAATTCGAAAACACGCTATCCCTATTTGTGCACCAACTGTAATGCCTTTATTTAAACAAACATGATCGTTAAGACACTTAACACATAATAGTAAACTAAATTGATTATTCAATAAAATCCTACCAAAAGTTAAACACCAATTTTGTTATTGTCTAGCTTTGAAAAAATCCCAATTATACAAAATCCCCAAATACGTTTGAAACCATACCCCCGAATATGTGGAGTATTACGCGAACGGACTGAAAATATTTCGGCCAGGCACTTTTGATCTATATAGCAAAATTATCATGTCTTTAAAAACATGAATGAACAAACTCTGTAGTTTTATAGAACATATTAAGGCCTTTACTATGTATCATAACTAATGTATATTTGACATTTAAAGCATTAAAAAAGAAAAAAAATTGAAAAAATACCACGCACATTATAAAATAGTCTGAAAACCAGGAAGATTTGAGAACGATCAAAACTTTTATCCCAAGACAGAAACTACACTAATTTATGGTTTCAGATTTTGATTAATAAAATACAGTAATGTAATTAACAAGAAGGTATAATCGAATTTGTTAACGTACATATTTCTCCTACTTTGAACAAATTAAAAACTTCCGTATGATTGCGTTTTTCACGTCACTTGTTGAAATTTTCTAGGCTAACAGAACTTTGTGGACCCTAGCTCCCCATTAACTACATATAACATATATATATATATATATATATATATATAT